>SWEM01000105.1:0-73923 GCA_019593585.1 Nitzschia palea | reverse complement strand
ACCAACTGGGAGGTTTAAGCTTCTCGAGGCGCCGCGCACGTTGCATTTGTATAATCGAGTCCATAATGTCCAAGAGCTCTGAAACTTCATTGACCAGTAGTGGCAAATCCGAAATATGTACTCGAGTAGGGCGGTCTGCCTCAATGTCGGCTGGGTAACCACTGTCTTCATCTTCCATTTTCAAACGATGACTCGCCCAAAGGGGAAGCTTTCCTGCTACAACGGTTTCATCTGTAGCCGCCGTTTCGGCATCCATCACTAGCGATCCTGCCACATCATAGGATAGTCGTGATTGATCTTCTCCTTCCGCCCAATTTTCCGTATAAGGAAGGACAATCTGGCCATTGGCGGCTCGAAAGAGTTGCAAACGAACCAGTGCGATGGCATCAACCGACCACTCTGCCAACGCTGGATCATCTATCATGATATGCCCACCATCATTATGTTTGACAAACACGTTCGTGTAGTATAGTTGGTTGTGTCTGTTTTGTTGTGGAAGGCGACTCATGGTTGAGTTCGGGGTTGTTCCGACAAAATGGTGTCGACCGAGCGGGGGTAGGTTTTCCATGTATTCACTAGACACTCGTCGCATGGAATATGCTGGAGGAGGGATCAGAGGTATGGGAGGGGATGGACTCGATTGAAAGGGTTCACTCAACATCCGGCCATCGCCTCCTGCAACGGTCGCCCATTCCCCTCCAGCTCCCAACACGCCCCATTGCGCAACTCCTCGTTGCCAGCCCGCCCGCAACAAATGAGATTGTAAATCACCAATGGTCGCGCACCGTCTAGCAAGTACCGCTTGGATCTGCGACACTTTTTGGCCCACTTTTTGATGATCGTAGCCCTCATCGGAAAACCAGATTGACGGGCCTGCCTCGAGCCAAGATAGCAATGGGCGTTCCCATCGATATGACCAATATCTGAGTGCCTGATGCAATTCGACAGCTTCGTCAAGGGCTATGTCACGAAAAGCTCTAAGAGTCCCTTCGGCCAGTTGGGATGCCGTTTCCGATGGTGATGACTGTCCCCACGAACCACGCTCTGACAGGTTGACGACGGGTGCCATACCATGGGAACTCGTTTCTGAAACGCCCAAGGATGATTCTTGATGGACCATCGACGAAACTTCGGAAGGACAGTCTGTCGAATCGAGTTGAGGTGCCGGTACGGCACTGATAAAGGATCGAATGGCATCCATTGACGAGGCTGGCCGATAGGCTTGATGATTCCCCCCACTCGCACCGCCACATACGGATTATGAAATAAATTCAAGACAGCTGGAGATGTCAAAAGGGAGCTTCCCCTTCGGTTCTTGGGTGCTGCTTGTGGCATATTTTCCATTACCATTGGTTCCATGGAGGAGGTGTCACTGAAGTTATCCGAGATTCCCCCCGCACTTGGGGACCATCCAATGGATGAAGCTATATAACCAGCCAGTGTCGAGTAGGTTTGTTCCGCAGCCTCATTGGCATAATCCCAGTACATGGAAGGGGTGGATGTGGCTCCGACCCCCGACGACGATCCAGAAGATGACAAGTTCGGTGGTACCGGTATGTGATTCGCATCGGCGGATCCCGACGACTCTCCCATCGAGGAGGCGCCGGATGAGGGACCACTACTGTACCATCCCCATCCCTTCCCAGCTACTTCCGACAGTTTGGTTGTCACCATACTCGAGAGATGCCCGTTGGCCCAGTAATAAGCTAAACCATTTACCAAGATTTTTTCTGTATGATTGAGCGAAGTGTCACGGCCGACATGGAAATTTCGGGTTTCTCATTTTATCCCTGTCAATCACGTCATCGGCGCCAGTGGGCAACCGCAGTACCTACCGGTAGTATACCCCGTGGCACCTTTATCAGGTACCCTGATAGGAACGTAAGTACATTTTTGTACGTGGTTTCTACTGGTGTTTACAAGCCGGTACGACTCATCGTGAAAAAAGTTACCGGTAGTTTACCGGTGCATCGGATGCATGACTTGGTCACTCGGAATGGCCAATATCGACCTAGCCGACCAAACTCAAATCCCAATACACTGCTCGCGCGGGCATTCGGGTGAGAATATGCCCTTCCAATGAGTTGCCGTTGATTCTTACCTAGCCTATCATTCGGCTTTTTAATTTCATGTAGATACATATTAAACCAAACGAATGGGTAACGGTTCAAAGGAGGCGCATCGAGTCTATGCACGTAGAGACGACTCCCATTTAGACCATCGTCCGTTCAAAGAGCCAAAGGTAGGCTCCGATACAGCGTGGGACAAGCAGAACGGAAAGCAGTACTTTTCACCCCCGTACAAAGTTAACCATTGAAGAGTCTGCCGAAATTCGCCTCGATCGTTGTTGTTGTCTTTTGAGAGGGACTGGCGATTCCAAGGCAAGCACATCTACAAACTCTCTCAAGGCACAACCCTACTGATTCTTGACCGGGCTTGGTTGCTATTGGAAGTAGTAGTGACTTTTACAGTTCGAGCACTTTTGGGCTTTGGGGTCGTGTCATTTCAGTTAATCTTGGTACCGGTAGGCTGTGAGGGCTTGCTCCTGTACATCTACACGGAAGCATGGTGCGATTCAACTTCTCTCCCGGTGTGCCCAATCGACAATCTCGTAGGGAGCGTCTTGAACAAGCGAAGCGAGAGGTTGAAGCAGAACAGACGAGACGGCGAAACTTTGGCTTTTTGAAGAATGGTGAAAGTCGCATGAGTACTACGTCGATGAACCGAACGAGGGAACATGCCAAACAACTAGCCATGGTTTATGATGATCCAGTGGAAACACCAACTTCTATCAACTCAGGGCAAGGACTCTTGAACTTCGATGCAGTGGATGACACATTCGATCCTTTCGGCCATAACACTGCTCCGCCTGTCAACCAATATAGTTTTTCCACGAAACGAACGGTGACAAATGCGTCCATGCTTGATCAACACTTCGCCACCACCAAGCGACAAGACCGCGAAGCCACAGCCTCGACGTTAGATTCGTTCGAAACTATGAGTGTCGGCAGTGCATATGATATGGACTTTCTACCGGCCACGAATGCCAACAGAAGCGTTGCCTCCCCTTCATCCCACAAGGTGAAGAAGCCTGGAACATCGTCTTTGGATCAGTTTGTAGAAAGGACGAAAGCGCCCGCTCCAGGCCCTGGGAGCTTTTCCGGGACGAGCAACGATCGGATCCGTGGTGAACGCTCTGTGACCAGCATGCCCACTTTCCCGTCGAACTCGTCAATGCAAGCAAGTTTTGCAAGGCAAAGCTCTACCCCGACGTCTACGTCTACGTCCTCCATAGGGGCAGCAGCCAGAAGGAGATTTCGCAACCAATTGCGACACTCGTCGTCAAACGGTAGCGTTTCGTCCGTTGACGACGCCAGCTACCATTCCGGAGCTGCCACACCGCCAGAGTCTCCTGCAAGTTCGACTAGAAATATTCCTGGTTCCACAGGCAAGAACCGAGTCGCTGCGTATCAGCGGTCACAGAATAGTAGCTTCTATTCACAAGCGTCTTCAACTGGAAATAACTCAAACCAATCAAGTTCCCAGAAATCAGGATCGGATACACCCAATCTATTTGACCCAAACAATCTTGATGGAGGGTTCACTTTCGACGCTTTTGGCTTGGATCAGTCCCAAATTGAGCGGGAGGTCAACGAGGCCATGCAAGCACTAGCTGGACAAGGAGTATCGGGGTTCTCAGTCTTTTTCAACAATGATACTGATGGGGACTTCCCAGTACAAGCATGGGACTCACCCGCTGGCTCAAGACGATCTTCTCCTGCACCAAGTGATTCGGAGTACGAAGGTTTTGTTGATGGGTTTCGTGTGACTGAATCCACTCCCAACCGTAGCATCAACTACTCAACTTCATCGCCAGCCTCGTCGGAACCTTCCTTCTCGTCGCCTGCTTCCAGACGAGTAGCTCGTTCGCAAGCCAAGGAGACTACCCCACCACGATGGGAAGATTCACCAAAAGCAAAGGCGCAAGGCGATCTTTTTGGAACCCCCATGTCAAATCCATGGAAAGACGATCCTTGGGGCTCGGGAGACGAAGGTAATTATTTTTCAGATTCTGCCTCAAATTCGGACTTTGCTGGAACACAATCGGAAATAGTGGCACCTTCGTTTGCAGAGCATCAACCATTCAAAGCTAGTTTTCCAGGAACCAAGTCGGATATCGGTGTCTCGACAGCCTATCAGAAATCAGTGAGCTTTCATCAGGATGTACGAAGTCCTCGCAACAAATCGGCACCCGTTGATCTAGATGAAGTGTCGTCCTCATCGGAAGAAAGTGATACCTTGCAGGATGAGAAAGCACGCCAGTATGCACAAGAATTTGTCAAGCGGATTTCTCCACGGCATGCTTACCAGAACGGTGTGCCCACCCAGGCCGATCATGCATACGGGCAATCTTCGCAGTCGCTACCGAATCAGTCCTATCGCCAACCGAATGTTCCGCAGCATGAATATTCCGACGAGCACACTCCGCTAGACGAAAGCTACGACGATGAACAAGAACAAATGTTCCAGTCGAAGATTGGTAATCCTGCCGCAAGTTCGAATGCACATGATAATCAATTACATGATGGCGCCTACGGGGCAGCCTCCAATTATCAGACTGTTCCCCGGCAGAACGAACACACAAGCTATGAATCATCTGACGACCCACAACAGCAACTGGAATACGGGCCTTCGACAGCAAACCTTAAGAATCAACCTAGAATACAAAACAACCGTGGTCAACAAGAGCCTGAAACACGATTTACGAGTTTCAGAACCAAGTATGAGCTATCACGAGGATCATCGGCAGCTTCTTCTGAAAGCACGAATATGAGTACCGGTAGCGAGCCCAAGGATCCAAGTCCACCAACTGAAACGATGCGCGACTATGGAAGTTTGCGCAATTCTTACGATGCCAAGAGTCGGTGGACTACACCAAGTCAAATTCCTCCATCAAATCCTCAAACTCCTACAGGACAGCAACGAATAGCATCAGGCAGTCTTTCGAGGACACCTACGAACGTGGAGGTTGGATCAGGTACGGATTCGTCAGCACCATCGTCAAAAACTGGTAGCTTCTCGGAAAGCGATCGAGATCCAAAATTAGAAAATTCGAGTTCGCGCATGGAGGAAAAGAAAGACGAGGATGAATCAGACGGCCCAGGGAAAATTAATAGTCTCAAATCGAAATGGCAACAGTGGGAAAGCAAGCCGACTGTCACGCCAAAAGTCTCGTCGTCGCAGCCTGTGGCGACCTGGAATTCACAGTCAGCCAGTCAACGCCCACAACCGGGAGCCCTGGCTGCAGTAGAAATGTTGACGCCAGACATTGTAGAGGCTCGACGACAAGAGAAGCGAAAGAGCCGGGCTGACGAGCTTCGCAGGGCAAGTCAAGAATCAATTCCTCCCTTGATGCAGAAACCCGCTACTTCACACGAAATGAACACCGTCCGTGCAAGTTATCAACGCGCCAACGAATGCCAAGAGGAAAGGACTTCATTTGCCAGTTTACGCCAACGACTCAAGCCGGCCAATACGCCCTCAAAAGCAAAATCAGACGTGGGACTAGACCAACGGTCATCAATAGCGTCAAGTGTGGTAGATCGACTTAGGCGTGAATCACCAATGTCGGGAGGTATTACGGACAGCAAATCTGATGCCGGTTCTAGTCCTCGTTTTTGGCTAATGTGAAGCTGCGGACGACGGGCAATGTTGAATCATCACAGCCTGAAAAGGAATACCAACAAGGACCATCAAGCGTGACATCCCCAACTATGAAAGGCTCTTTTATGTCATATGGAGAACGCCTGGCTGCAGCCACTGAAATGTCATACGCAGAACGCCTGCCTGCAGCAAATGAAAGCGGAAAACAGAACAAAGAGCCTTCAGTCGAACGCAAACTGACGTATCGAGAACGGCGTGAGCTCGAATTGAAAAGAGAACAAGAGGCGAAATCGAAACTTGTAGTGACGAAGCAAGAAGAACCTAAGAAAGATGTTGCAGCTCTGATTCGCAAACGAATCGCGGCCAACAAACAGCAGAAAAGCACACACACAGAGTCTGTCGACACTAGAAGTTCTCAGGCTCCCCAGATTGAAACTTACCCGTCCTCGGTCGATCGTCCGGTCCAAAACATGACGACCCGCGATTGGCAGGCAAACAATGCGGCTACCCATAACTCGTCCCCTAATCGCGGTAACGAACAGGTATATGCACCTCTTCGTTATGAGTCACAATCAGGGCCTTCACCAAAGTACTCTCAAACAAATCGAGGAAGGTTCAACGAGGACGACGAGGATCCAACTGGAAGCATTTTGCTTGATAATCTTTCGCCCACAAGTGCTGAGACGAATCTCACGTATTCAACAGAGAACTCTCCGTCCATGGATCGTCTCTCTTCAACTCTTGACCCAACTGAGTCGTCGGAAGTTTCACTTCGAAAAGGAGAAGAAAGGTTTGCTACCTCCTCTCGTCTCGATGCTCTTCTTGCAAAAAAGGCCCCTCCAGAACTTTCTGAGGCGACATCCCATTCAGCGAGTTCTTCTGTGCCAAAGCCTGTGAACAAGAAAGACTTTGTACCTCCTGAAGACGGGGCGGCGGGAAAGAGTGATGTAAAGGCAATGCTCAGCAGTTTTCTCGGTGCGAGAAATAATCCTCTTGCATTCATCCCTGCTCCCAAAAAGGAAGACGACGCTGATGCAATTTTGTACGCGAAATCTATCGAGAGTCATTCGCCAGATAAGAAAGCCCACGAGAGTCCACCTCCACGTCCTCCGCCAGCATCAACGATCGCTGGGCAGCGACCGCCTCTGAAAGATGATCCCAAGTATGAAAGATATTTCCGAATGCTCAAAGTTGGAATGCCTATGGAGGTGGTGAAACATGCAATGCTTAAAGATGGCAATGATCCATCTGTCATGGATGGCGACCATAATAAGCCTGTTGGTCTTCCGTTGAAAGAGGATCCAAAGTACGCCAAATATTTCAAAATGTTGAAGATGGGAATCTCGATGCCTCAAGTGAAGCATGCCTTGGTAAGTGATGGTTTAAACCCTGACGTCATGGACCAAGATCACAACCTTCCAGCAGCCGCTTGTGAAATGATGTCCAAGTCGAAATCTGAACCAGAACAAAAGGACACCCATCGACGTGCTCGACTTCATTGGAAGACTCTACAAAAAATTACACGCAATTCGTTGTGGTCAAAGATCGAGAAAGAACCTGAGGTAACGAACATAGACTTTGACGAGGAAGAATTCAATGAATTGTTCCAGGCAGATATCACACCTTCCAAGACGTCACCAAGAGGTAACAGTGCAGCAAAGAAAAAAGGTGCTGCAGTTCGAGTTATTGATGCGAAACGAGCCAATAATGGAGGCATCATTCTTGCCCGAGTCAAAATGTCCCATGATGAGATGGCAGACGCCGTGGATAGGATGTAAGTTGTACTGTTCCTCTAAACAGTTGTTGGTGATTGTGCGTTTGTGTCTCTTGACTGACTTGTCATCCCCGGTTTACAGCGATGGCGACGCACTTACTGCAGAACAAATCGAAAACATCATCGAATATTTGCCTACTAGAGAGGAACGAATCCAGCTTGAAAAATACATGCTGGAAGGTGGTCTCGATGCAGCCCAGAAATTCGATGGTCTCTGCGAGTGCGAAAAATTCATGGTATCCATGATGACTGTAAAACACGCCAAACGCAAAGTGAACGCACTCTTATTCAAGCTTCAATTCATCAGTTGTCTTCAATCGATTGCCGAGGGTAAGTGACACTTTGAACGCAGCATGGTGATGTTTTGCCACGTTTCTAACAGTCAGTCGTTTCAATGCAGACGCCCAGTTGATTGATGACGCATGCGACGAACTACAGCACTCGACACGTTTGCGACAGTTGCTTGGAATTGTCCTTCAATTTGGTAACAGGCTCAATACTGCAGGCAAGAACACCAAGAACAAAGCCGGCGCCTTCACATTGGATTCGCTGTTGAAGCTCAGTCAGGCGAAGGCATTTGACAAGAAAACAACATTTCTGCACTACGTCGTCATGATTGTGCATCGAAACAATGAAATCCTGCTCAATTTCACTGATGACGTACCAACAGTGCTCAAAGCCGATAAAGTATATTGGGATCAATGTTTGCAAGACTTGGAAGAAGTGGAAAATCAACTCGAGAATGTCAGAAGAATTTCGCTTTATGAAGCGAGGTATATGAAACAACGCAAAAACAATAAACACCACAACGATCACGACGACGATGATAGTCTTGCTGATATTGAATTAACTTTGGAGGAGGAAGTGGACGCATTGCGGGCAACCCCTACTGGGTTGTTTACATTGACAGCCATCAAGCAAGTATCGGCTCTCAGGGACAAAGTTGAAGCAACCAGGAGCAAGTTTGTCCGCGTGCTAGAATATTTCGGAGAGGACAAGGACAGTATGCAACCCCATGAATTGTTTAATATTTTCTGCGTTTTCGGACGGGATTTCAACAAGGCGAAAGAAGAGGCTTTTGCAAATATGAAGAAGAAGCAACGAGATGAGCGTAAGAAGATAGGTCGAAACCAGACAGCAAACGGAAATAACGGGAAGCCGCCGTCAGTTCCTGAGAGGAAGCCGATCAAGGCATCAAATATGCAGCCACATATGAACAAAGTGATTAATGATTTCAGGAGTCCTCCCAAGAATCAGCCAGTACAAAATGATCTCAGGAGCCCTCCCAGGAATCAGCCTGTACAAAATGATTTCAGGAGCCCTCCCAGGAATCAGCCAGTACACAATGATCTCAGGAGCCCTCCCAGGAATCAGCCAGTACACAATGATCTCAGGAGCCCTCCCAAAAAGAAGCCAATAGAAGACGATACAAATCGACTCAGGTCACCTCATGGAGCTCAGAAGGACGTTCACTCACAGTCAAGTTTTGGAACACGGTCACGCAATGACCAAGGACAACAACACATGCAATACCAAGAATATCAGCCAGCGTCTGAACCACGGCGAAATCAACAGGTGAACCGACCAACAGGAATCAATCGAAATCACCTAGAAAGCCTGCCCACAAGAGATCCATACGCTAATGCAGCCTCCCAACCCGACATGCTTGAACTACCCGTCCCGCGTGGAATGCAAGAGTCTGGGCGTTTCGAAGAAGTAGTTCACTCGAACTATTCGCAAACTCCTAATGATTATGGATCATCGCGAGATGCATCTGCCGCAGACACTTTACGACAAAAGGCTAAGAATAGAAGGCAACGACAGATCGAGCTTGCAAAGGGTCGAACATCTCCGGTTGTGGCAACTATGGCGATCCCAGAATCGCGTTCCCCGAGCAGTTCCCCCAGCGAATTTGGAGAATCAGACAACAATGAAGTTGGGCAAACTTCTCCTACAACAAGCGGACACTCACGTCATTCACTCCGTCAGCGACGAATGCAAGCGATGAAGAGGGTCACCAGCACGAGAAACACGATGACATCCCAGTCACATGCGGACTGGGAAGGTTCCTCTCAGTTGCGGACTAATTAAACTAATTGACCATTCGGTAGTTTTTACAGATTCTAGCACATAGAAAACCAAAACCAACTGTTTATAATAAATGGGGATTGTTGCTCATACAGCGACTGCATGCGCTTTGCGTGAAGAAAGGAGTAATGAACCAAGGCCGACATGTTGACCCCACGATCAACGTGTGAAACCTTGCCTACGCCTTGACCCTTGTGGTTGATTTTTTTCCAAGAGATGATGGATTAGGACCTGTCTGATCCAATCGTAGTCTCTGTGTCTTGCTCATCGATTATCATCACGCATCTTGTAAAGCATTCGTCAATCTATTAGGTGGAAAGTGTTGAGGTGTCTTGTATAGAAGTACAAGTATGGTACTATTATTTTATTACCGAAAAATTGAAAAATTCCAATCATGTCCACACCGGTAAGTCAGAGCGAACCGTTGAGATCTCGGGTACAAGATACCGTGGCGAGTACTTCAACATACCCACTATGGGAAATTTCGCATATGCCCTATTTTCCCGGTATGACCGCACACAAACGGGCGGAAATGTCCTTGTTTGTCCCTTTCGGTCTCGCGTCTCGCCACAGAATCGCAAACGTCGCTGATTGACTGCAAATCTTCTCCCCAAAGCATCAATCTGTTGTTGCTCTTGCAGTGCCTTCCATTGTATATCCTATCCTCACATATTGTTATACAGAGAAACAATGGGGTTGTTGAAGACGGACGTTTCTGTTTCCACGCTGGCATTGTCAGAAGACATGAGCCAACAGGATCTCAATTCACTTGAGCTGACAAACAAAGGTGGAACGCCTCTGTTGAAGATTTTGAACTGTTGTCTACCCCAATCGAGCCATGAAGAAATTCCACACTCGCTTCCTCGAAGTGAAGACAAGATTCGCAGTCCTCCACCAGTTGTGGTGGCCGAAATCGCTAATGAAGTTGACCCAAGATTGGAGGAACCCGAAATGGAAAACGAAAAAGTATTGGACAAAGAAGAAGAAAATGTCTCACTATTTGACAATGGCCTGCTGTGCCAGATCGCAATCCTCAGCGGATTTCTTGTTGGACAGGCATGCAATGTTTTCTGATGTGAACAGTCACATCGGCTTGCCTTGAAACCACTCACAGGAGGGTTTTCCTCTGCCTTTTTTCCCTTTTGACCCAGTCCCGATGAGAGCCCTACTTCAACTACATAGATGAATTACAGTACATAGTATCGAATCTGCTTTCCGCGCAATCATCATCAAAGCAAAAGCTCTCAAAGCTAACATTACTCGCAGACAATGTACATATATAGGCGGATATTTCTGTACCACAGTGATTTCGTGATATCACTGCGGTCTTCATTTTCCTTCCGAAGGGGCTACCGGTAGTTCTCTTTCGGAACAAATCCCCGAATTGGCGAGTTTTCACCAACCGAACTTTCCTGTATTATGCCCTAGCAGGGGGCGTTTCTTGGAGCGGTTTTGGGACGTTAAAATGATAGGGAAATGGCAGTCCCCAATTTTAAAAATAATGAGACCTTCTCCCGCAGCATTATTTTGAATCTCACATCAAGAGGAGTGAAGCCAAGCAGTGCCAAACCAAACCTCATACAGTACCGGTAGTTTGTTTGCATCGTGAAAAGACAAAAGGAAAATCAATCATTCATTGGAAAAATGAATCAAACTCAGTACACTGTATTTCAGACAATCATGAAGGCCCAGGTTGGTGGGAAATCATCCAAACAAGAAGAAACAGATACCGCCTCAGTTCCTGTCTTGTCATCGGACATGTCATCTATCATGACGGTCACTTCTCTCGATTCCCTTGATGTACTATCTCCCAGAGGGACACCGATGAAGAATTGGCTCAACTGTTTCTACCCCTCCACCACCAAGGCCTTTGAAGTGGAATACGATAATGGTAGGATTGAAACGATGGTGGTGCCATCGACCATATCCTCGCTTCCTCCCGTCGCCGAAGGTACGAAATCCGTGTGGTGACTCACAGCGCTTCAAGCCTTGCTCAACATTGTCATCCAATGTTTCCATGTTTTGCAGTTTTGCGCCATGTCGATACGGGCTATTTGCAACAAGTCGTTGAAGATGTAGAGTGTTATACCAACGGTCGTGCCAGCGCCACGAGTGACAGTGAATCAGAGAAAAAGGGTCAAACATATGAGTCGATGGCTCTCCAAGGAATAGTCGAAGAACAGGAAATGATTGTTGAATTCTCATTCGCGGACAATATAACCTTTGGACAGGAGGATGGCACAGATTCGGACATGTCCATGACTGAAATGGGTGAACCCGAAATGATTTCTTCTATTGATTTCCTCTTTGCTTTCGTTTGGGTTGTAATGAGTCTATGGCTGTTGAATGGATACACTCTTTCTCAAGTTGAAGTTGGATACTTTTTCTCAACAGTGATGGATTTATTTGCACATCTTCCAGCATCGACAACGGTCATTGACCCTTGCCAAGAGTTCGTGGCAGATGGCTTCATTCATACGACTCAACTATTAAATGCTGTGGTGGGGGAATCTGTTTGCTCGATCCTTGGAAGCAGTTGCATCGCATAGTTTGATAGGAAGATGTAAATGTTTTTAGTAGTAAAAATTGATTTTAGCCTTGTGCCCCGTCGTCGCTGTCAGACACCAAACTCACTGCCAGATCGTTACATTTGCCCAGCAAAATTTGCACTGTCCGTAGTCATGGCTTCATGAGTTCGCTTGATACCATTCGAAGGTTTGGAAAGTGGCCACTTGCTTGTAATTTTGATTCGATTGGTGAAGAACTCCATCGCACCATCACCGGTGATATCCATATCCCCATACTTGCTCTTGGTACCATAAAGACCACCAAAGGAGAATGGTTCTCGTGGAACGGGAATTCCTATATTAACACCCAGCATGCTCGCACGGAATCGGGTAAGGAACCATTCCGCGTTGCCTCCGTTAGTGGTATAAATGGATGCTGCGTTACCAAAGGGATTGGCATTTTCAATTTCGATTGCTTCTTCCCATGTATCTGCCTCATAAACTGAAAGAACGGGACCGAATACTTCCTCTTTCATCGTCTTGTCGTGCGGAGAATTGTGCAGGATAATGGTAGGCCCAATCCAACAACCTTTTTCTTTTTTCCATGAACGCCCATCCAACAGAATCTTGGCCCCACTTTTCTCGGCGTCTTCAATGTACGATAGGATCTTGTTGTAGGAAATCGCATCAATAACCGGCCCAAGCTTTCCTGGCCCATTTCCTGGCTCGATCTGTTTGGCCTTGGTGACGAGTTTGTCGAGTAGATCCTTTTGTTGGCCAATAGTCATCAAGACCGATGCTGCCATACAGCGCTGACCAGCACATCCGGCAAAACTGACACAAATATCCGACGCCGCTCCCTCATGTTCGCAGTCAGGGAGGGTAACGAGATGATTCTTGGCTCCGCCAAGTGCCGTGCATCGCTTGTCTAGGACCCGACAACGATTGCTAACAATCTTGGCGACGGGACTAGAACCGACAAAGGTTACTCCCTTGATGGCAGGATGATCAATGATTGCCTCTACCGCCTCCCGGGTTCCTTGTACCATATTAAAGACACCTGCCGGAAATCCGGCTTGTTCAAACAAGGTCGCGACCCGATGCATCGTCAACGGGACCTTTTCACTCGGTTTCAAGATTACCGTATTCCCCATCACCAATGCAATGGGAACCGTCCACATTGGCACCATGAATGGAAAGTTGAATGGAACGATACTAGCCACAACACCGAGTGGATCTCGCCGATCTGTACAAGTCACTTCACCAGATACTTTGAGAGTCCTTCCTTGGGCCAATTGAGGAAGGGAGCAAGCATATTCGACGGTTTCATTGCCCTTGGCCACTGTACACAAACAAAATGAAAAAGCCCAGAGAATGTGAGGACCGAAATTTTGGGCCAGGCAACGTGGAACTATACAAGACAGTAGAAACGTACCATCCGCCAAGGCTTCTGTAATGTTCTTGCCGTTTTCCTTGACAATAAGTTCCGCCAACTCTTGGGCATGTTGATTCACCAAGGCATGAAATTTCATCATCTAACAAGAAAAAAATAGCGACCAAACCAAATCATGGTGAGTAACACACAATCCATTGGTTCGTGTCAATGTCGACACAAAAAATGAACGTACAATTGCAGCACGAGCCTTGATGGTCATGTTAGACCATGACGGCAAGGCCTTTTCGGCAGCTGCCACGGCATCTTGGACATCCGAAGTGTTGGAGAGTCCAACTTTTCCAATGATGTGAAAATCGGCAGGGTTATTCACATCCAAGTAATCTCCAGTGGATGGCGGTACGAAGGTTCCGCCTATGTAGTTATCCACAATGACTGAATTCCCATTCATGATTGTTTGCTATCAAACGAATTCTAGGTATGGGAGAGGAAAAAGTACAAGGTGAGCATATCGCCACTTGTGAAAGACTGTTTTCTATGCAGGGATTGGGTTTTTGTGCAATACCTGAATGCAACTCTGGTTGATTTCTCCTTAGATTGTCAACAAGGAGTTTGAAAAAGGTGACTTTCTCGACAACCCTCGATGCCTTGTTGCATTTATTCGACGCCATTCCCGTTGGATCCGTGAGTCAAACAAATCATGTCACCGAATTTCCGACTCTTGCGAGGTCCCGTCACGTCATCAAACGGAACTCTTGATGGAGTTACGTTGCACTTCGTTGAAAAAGGACCAAACATGACGTTAAAGTGGACGTTGGGAAAGAAGAACGGTGCTGGACTATCGTTATTCGGAATACGACTTACTAAGTCACTCGTTGACGACCAGCAAAAGTAATCGTACGTTCCACGATATCTTGAGCCCTCTAAAGTCGGCCAATCCCAGAACAAGCGAACAGTGGTACCTACGCCACCCTGTTTTTGACTTTTGGTTGGTCCCACGATGTTCGTACAACCGACAACCTGCCCGTACCGGTAATTTGGACCTTGTGTAACTCGCGTAGTGCGGCACTGTCTTCACCATTGACTTGCGAAAACGCTAAAGACTCACCACAGTCATACCAGATTCATTTCCGCCGTCAACCAAACCATCCAAGATCCTCAACAATTACGGTCTGAAGTCATCATCATTATCCTTGTGATCCATCCTTGTTGTCAGCTCCCCTTTCTTCAATTCCAAATTTCGTGATAGAATTTTCTGACGGCGACCAGACGATCAATTCCGATTTCCATTCACTTATTACACACGGGAGTTTTCTTGTAAAAGTCATATCATTCATATACATCATCCTATTACTATTCGACAATGCCGTGCAAAGAATCAATTGTGAATGCCAAGGCAACATTTGTAAACGCTGTATCGAATGGAATTGACACACTCATGCAATGTGGCTACAGCCACGATAGAGCTACTCTGGCACTAATGAGGGAAATCAACCGGGGCGACTCCACAAGACCCAGTGACGATGAGGTGAGTATCCGATGGCATGCCTTTCATGAGGGTTCTTTGAGCACGAGAAGTAGCAAACCTTTCTATTATTTCTGCCAGGGAAAAGTGTTCGACTTGGCCCACAATTAATCCCAATCATCTATCATAACCCATCTCACTCTTTGTTTTCTTTGTCTTGTGCAGATTTTCGAAACCATGACAAGATACAATTTGGGAATCGAGGAAGCCACTAAGGCCATTGTTGTCAGTAGGGCCCTTCGAAGAGCAATGGAGACTTGTAGCCCAGCAAAGGCAATCGAACATCTAGCATCGAAGATTGCTGTCAAGCGTCTACTATATGAATCGTCCGATGAAGAACCAACATCAGACGACGAATGCTTGCCTATTAACCCAAACCTACGCGTAAACCCTATTTCCACCATGGATCGGCTGTCATCAATATCAAGATCGACACCGATGCGTAAGGCTAAAGCACCAAACTCAAAAATCAGCCGATCGCGCAAAGCAACGCCCGCTAAATCGAACGGCGTCTTTCGCAAGCGATCGATCGATGAGATTGCGTCGACAGAGAGACCAGAAGATGCTTTCTCTGCTAATCGTTCGCGATCGGAATCCATGTCAGAGGAAGTTTCTGCAAAGATTGCCCAACAGGCGTCTGGGGATGACGTTCCTGTTAGTTCCAACCCGTTGGATCCCTCCTGCACCAAGAGTGCTACAACGGTACGTGCCAAGCGCACCCATCGTTCAGAAGAGTCTGAAACATTAGGTCCATCTTCTAGCAAACGCATTCGCGGCACGGATGCTTAATTTCTTGCGAGTCCTAAGCAAGCAGGAATATTATGCTTTTACCAGTGGGCATACAAAGATCAGTCCAGTAGTAGGCTCGGACAACTTCGGTTGGATTGCACCATTGTCCATAACAATAGGGAAACTCTCTGAAAAGTACTCTTTCACTAGCACAGGCGTAGGTAAAAATCGATTGAGTTACTATGGTACGACCATAGGCTGTGTAAAGAAATCAAATCAATATCCATTGTATATCTGAAGCTTGTTTTCTTGGAGCCCACCGTTCGTCATATCCCCATTGTAACAAATTGTAACGTTGTATGATGAAGGTCGAACTCTTATTACTGTTAGAAAATCATGTCTCAAAAGGCCACCTAATATATACTGGTAATGGATAGAGTACATTCACTCAATTACAACTTCTTCTCCCTATATTTAACAACTGATTTTTAATGTGCGGATGGCATAAATTCTGTTCATTCCCCAAGGCAGGAGGGGAACCAACACAGAACTACAGAAACTGTGCAACAAATTCGTTCAAAACTGCAACGTTGCGCTTTTTCTCGTTTACTCTTTTTGGACCGGCTCCTCTGCTGGTTCTTCCACTGCTGTGGCAGGGAAGAAAGCTCTGTTCTTGGCGGGGTGAGGAACGTTGACCAACATCCATCCGCAGAGCCAGAACTGGGAGATGAGCATGGGAAGGTGCCACAACAAGCTCATGTCACCATCGTATCCAGGCCAGATGATGAAGAACATGGAATTCAGAATCAAACAAGGTCCAGCGACGCAAAGCATGTAACCCATCCAACGAGGGAAAACACCCCAGAGGACAATTGTGATACCAAGCATGAGCAAGTTGATTCCAGAGAAGACTAAAACAAGCAAAGGATGTTAGAAGTGATTCATCCATCGAAAGACTGGGCATAGACTTATAACTATGCAACGGAATGCTTACCTTCGGCAACGACCATGCCGAACTTGTTCAACAAAAGCATGATATACGTGACTTGAGTTCCAATAGGAGGCATGTTGTCCGAGTAGAAATAGTTTTGGACGGTCTTGTAGATTGCAGAGTTTTCGTCAACCATAATGCAGGCAACGAACATGAAGACAACGTTCAAGCACAAGACGGCTTGTTCAATAACCTTGAAGACAATGATCAAGGAAGAGGTGGCAGGGTTGACACCAGCACCAATCAAGATCAAACCGAGCAAGACACCAACAAAAGTCGCGGCGACAACATTAAGCCCATCGGCAAGGATTCCGACCTTGAACATTCCGATATTGTCGGCAAGTTGGTATACAGTCTTCTCAGGCTGTTGCCATTCAATCAAGACCCATCGGACAGCAATGGTAGAGTAGATCATGCAAAAGATCGAAATGGCCTGGAAGACACCGGCAGTCAAGGCCGCACGTCGTAGACGGCGTCCGCGCTTCTCCATGAGAGCAACGCTCTCTTGGTAGATGGCCTCTTCATCAGTCATCTGAACGAATTGTTGGTCAGTGGCAGCCATGATGTCCCTATCCTTTGAGTTGGAGTGAATCAACTAGAAACTGCACAGATTACTGAATTTGTGAGTTGTCTTGCTACGTCGAATATAATCGTAGCGACTCCAGTCTGGAATGAGTAGTGTTCATCGGTAATCTCGCTGAAGCCCTCCTTCTTGGGATTTGGTGCCGTTGAACGGAATCCATTGATTAGGAGATTCCTGCATTGCGACACGTGAAACAAGAATCTACGCGGTTCGATGCCTCCGTAACCAAGGGAAATTAGGTCCAGTGGACTGTGTATATACATTTACGCATCTGAAGAATTATATTTAAACTCTTAGTGGTTGATTGAGATTTGCACTTTTAATTAATCTAATTTCAAAGAATTGTTAGGAAGAATCCGATCGCTAGTTGGCCCAACGGCAACCAGCAATGCGCGAACAGTACTTCTGCCCCTCCAAGGTCTGTACGACTACCGTACAGTCATTGGTGACTCGCTGTGACAAATTTTTCTCAAGTTTTCCCAACAACCTGAATGAATACAGAACTGTTAATAGTTTACAGCAGGTTCATGGAAACAATACAATGTAGGCATGCAGACAAGGGTGCATTTCTCCAACAAGCCCACAGTGATACGTATGAATTCTACCCACCTTAACAAAGATTTATTGATTTCATTCATCACCCCGTTTTCCTTACAGTTGGTAGTATTTGACTGTAAGAAGTTTCTACATCGAATGCTCGACAAGCCTAGAATGCACATAAAATATGAGACTATCTGTAGAAAGCCCAAATTCTTCAAATTCCCATCATGTACAACTTAAGGGTTAGCCTCGCGTGGGGGGCCCTTGGATATTTCAGTCTCCAAAAGGAGACTCATCTCTTCGTTATCCAGTGATGAATTACGATCTGTTTTCTTGGAGGGTGTGCCTGGACGCTCCAGTGGTGCATCTTGGATGCCATCCGATGCATCGAACGTGTAGTTTATGATGGAGATAATCACCTGGGCCCCAGCTATCATCATGGAAGGAGTGAGGGGTCCGCCAAGTAGATAATGATCAAGGAGAGATGAAAGAATAATTGCTCCTGTTGTGGCTAACGTTTTGAGGATTGAGTCACCATACTTGATTGATAGAGCAACCAATAGCCCACCGGCCGCGCCGAGGAAAGCCAACAGAAGGGCCACGAAGGACCATCCACCAAACAAACCAACTTCCCCGCCGCGATCCTTCGCAATAAACATAAGATAAACGGGGAAGCTTCCCAGAGCTAGTTGAAAATTTCGTTCCCAAATATTGAGCTGCAAAGGGTCAGTCTTGATGACCTTCTCAAAATAGATAGAGGCAAAGCCACTAAGCGTGACCTCAATGAGGACAGCGGCCGTTCCAAGAAAGGCGTTGGCTCCTTCTTCAGTCTTGTGTTTGTCAGGGTCACCCCAGATGGGCTCAGAGAACAAAAGAACACCTAACATCAGCGCTATAAGAGCTCTCCATTTGGTCCAGGAATATCTTCGTTGTAGAATGATGGTGGAACAAGCAGCCGTCGTCAGAATTTTGCATTGAGCAAATATAGTAAACATACCCGCTGAAATGTTTCGCAAGGAAACAAAGGATAGAATGTTCATGGCACCATAGATCATTGCTAAAACCAACATTTTCCGAGATGTTAGTGCCAAGTATTTGAGGCGATCGGAGAGTGTTGTTCCTTCGGGGAGAGTGTCGGAAATCATCCATGCCGAATAGGCGATTTTGATCACTTCCGCGACTAGTAACAGTTCATGCTGGAAGAAAACAGACAGTTCATCGCAATCATGAGTTGTCAATCGCATGAAATTTCACGTTTGACTGCAGTGGTGCACTCTACAACATGCAGCACAAAAAAATGTTTACCTTGGAATAGTCTTCGTGCAAAACACCTTGACTGTACCGCCTCAGCACGGTGAAAAGAGAATTTTGCAGGCACAGCACCGCGAGAACCATCAATCGAGTACTGTTCATGCATTGAAAAGAATCCAACCAAGAAGGCCACATCTTGCTGAAGGTACTTTGCCGGTTGTTGGGACTTCGACTTGGGCTGGCAGGAGACAACCGATCTATGACAATTGCTCCCGTTTTCAAGGTACCACGGTGTGTCATTATTTTGCAACGACACGGGGCTTGGTGCCTTCAAAACCGAGACGATCTTTGATAGCGACACAATTATATCTCGCCTTCGCATTAGTACCGGTAGGCTTTACAAATAGAGTGCCCAGCGTCTGGCGGTTTCCCAAGCGTTTGCCATTCAGACCAAAAATGCCTGTGTGACCTGGTCACAATGCCTACGACACCTGGTACTTGGCTGGCAGGTGGCATGTACCAGGTACCTGGTACCGATACCTGGTGCCACCGTCGCTGGAGATTCCTGGTACATGGTACCGATGCCTGGTGCCACCGTCGCTGGAGATTCCTGGTACATGGTACCAGCTCGTACCTGTAGTACTGGTACTACAAAGGCCAGCAGAACCACAGTTTGCTATCTTGCATTTAGCATTGATCAAGCTCTAATAATATTCGAATTAGGAATCCATTACGCAACACTATAATCAACCTACCGGTGACAGACTCCCATAACATCCCTTGTGTTGCCAGGACTAAACGTACGTATTACGGCCATTTTGATGCGGACCTTCATGGCTTTCGTCCCAACCTGGACTAGCCAACTGACCAGCTTCCTGGTCATCTTTGAACGAGAGCGTTGGTGGTGGATCATGCCCTTCATTTCGACTTCGTCCAACCACTGAGTGGTGGAAACGAGGTGCAAGTCTCAGTTACAGGGGCAGAGTAAAAATCGGTGTCATCGCGTGTTCCGGGACTAACTCCAGCTGGCACAATAGAGATGTACCAGTGTTTCGTATTGTTGCTGACGTTGCATTGGAAAACTTGGAAATTGCACGCTTTACCTCCATATTCCCCCTGTCTGATGAACTTGCTCGCATCTTCGAAAACGCCATCTCTCACGTAAATGCCATTGACAGCCAGATTGCCCGCTCCCTCTACAAAAATTTTAGCGGGACCACGGCCAAACGTTTCCATGTCTTCATAACGGGATTCTTCATCATCGTCCTCCTCTGATCCATGGATATCCGGCATTCCTTCTGAATCTGAATGTGCGTGGTCATCGATTGGAACACCTGGTATCTCGCCCTCAATGCGAACATTATAATCCACTCTCACTTGTCCATGATTAGTAGGTGGGTGCTGATGGGAGCCCAGTAAATCTCGTTCCATCCAAGTCCAAAGGGCTTGGTTTTCGTTCATCCAAACATAAACCCCTTGAAGAGCCAATAATTCTTTCAAGATTCCAACGTAGCGGTCGTATGCATAGCTCACATCATTGGGATAGTTGTGACTGTGTCGTACACCATGAAATGCTTTTGACGCGACAAGCAAGCCGATCCCATATTCCACTTGAACTGCAGGAGGTTCATTGCATTGCATTATGAGATTGATACGATCTCGTTGTCGGCTATCGGGCACCGATGCCATACATCGGAGGACCATGATTGCCGCGTTCAAAATTTCGTTGCCGACCCAGCCTGTAGGGGCTGTGTATATAGTCTTCAAAGTGTTAATAAGAAGAGAATCCGTTTTTCTTCCCAACACTGCCGCAGATAGAATATATTCTGCCACAGCTTCGCTTGCGCTGTAAGCAGTCGTGTACAGAGCGAACGAGTCCAAGCCCATATCACCGAATTTTCCGAGTGATTGGACTGGTTGGGTCGATGACATGGCAACATCCATTGCAACACTTTCAACACTCGTCAAAAGTCGAGTACGCCCTGGTACAGAGAGTATCCGCGTTTCAACAGGGCGACGAGACAAATCTGGTCGGAAACCATGAGTGTGCAAATCAAGACGCACCTGCAAGAGGAAAACGCAAGCAGTGAGAAACGAAGCAATACACGTCATCTTGCACACCGAGACAACATACCCGCATTTCATTTGTCTGTACCGTATCTTGGTAGTAAGCCAAAAAGCCGTCTAGACTCAAATAATTGCCCCCAGTTGTCGGATATTTTGCCATGATATCCTCTATCTTCTGGGTAGGAAGGTTGACGGAATCAATACCACATTTTTGAAGATAAGATTCGATTTCTCGCTTTCCCATGCCTGGTGCACCTTGGGCACACGACTCAGCGAAGAGCTCGCGCAAAGCACGTACAGCGGCATCGCTCAAAGAAACTCTAGCCCGACCACGAGCTTCGTCCACATCAACAACAAGAGGAGTATGAACGATGCCTCGAATTCCAAGAAAACAGCCGAGGGCTTCGAAGAGGGACAGGTACTCAAGTGGTAGGCTGCAACCTCGGTAGTTTCCGTCCGTTGGATTCATAGGGTGGTTTCCGCCCATGGCCATCATGGGAGTTGATGAGTTGGATTCGGGTCGTATTTGTGTCTCGGCTACCTCGACGGAGGCACTAGAGCCTGGAAATGCAGACCTCAACAAGCGGGGAGCTCGCTCCCTGACAACTGAACAGATAAGGCGAGCAGGGATCAGCGACTCGACCATAGCCTGCCTAATCACATTCCCTCCATCGGAAAGTTCGATACTGGCAAGGTTTCGAATAAATGTGTTGAGTTCTGGACTGTACCGCCAGTTCCTCGGAGACGCTTCAATGAGTACGTTCACAAATGATAGTATGGCGCCCATAGAAGAAGCCTCCACGGAGTCAAACTTTTCCAGACTCCGCCATTTTCCTGCGAGTGTGCAAGGCAAGGGTTGCTGGGTTGGTGCGATCGCGGCGAGCTGTTCTACCCAACCACTTGTCCACTTCTCAAGCTTTAATCGTTCGTGGTCAAGGGCTAGGCAGGCACGGAAAGCCGCACTAAAGATTCGGACACCAGCGCTTCGTGCAACTTGATCGGGACAATCAGAGAGATAAATGCGCAGCCAATTGCCACTCACTTGTCTAGTTTTCGATGCAACCGTGGCGAGGAACATTTGTGCACACGGTCTGTCGCCGTCCATTATTTCTTCAAGCATGCTTACCCATTCACTAAGGCCATAGCGATCATTTGAGTAGAGAAAAACGTCGAAAACGAAAGTAAGCAGCATTTCGACGACGGCCCGTTTCCATAATGAATCCTTTGTTTCGTTGGGATTCTGATCTCGTGTATCAAAAGCATTCGACATGCGACATAACCCAAGGAGACCCTTGAGAAATGATTGAAATTCTGAGTCAAACAAGAAAGTCTGCCATTGGTGCGTGACGTTCGAAAGTTTAACATCAGGCTCGAAAACATCGTATCCAGTTGTCATCACAAGGTCCTTTGGAATCAAAACCTTTTTCTGGTCCTTCTTCTCCTCTTCTTTTGGAGGAGGGATGTCTGTGGGTTTCACCTTTTCGTAAAAAAGCATTAGCGCATTCGCGTACTGCTCACTCTCCACAGTGTGAACTTGTCCGTTGGGCCATTTCGTTTCTTTCTTGACTTTGCCACCAAAGCATTCCACTTCGATTAAGGACGGATCAAACGGTGTTACATCTTCGTCGTCGAAACGATACCACTTTTCTTCAGAACCCGGACTCCTGTCTTTGATGAAACTGTAGTAGTGTCCACCCTGAGCCACACCTGCGTGGACTAGAACGCCTGCAAGTTTGTATTCGTAGTCCTCGTCAGCAAGGAGGCTTGTGCCGCTGTCCTCAGTTCTAGTATCCATATCATCAGGGCTGCCATCCGTTGTCCCTTTCTCAGTGGTCTTCTCCATCGTCTCCAGCCCTTCCAAAGTATATTGCTTCATGTTCAGTGTTTGGCCAAATGCACAACGGCTGTTGAGCTTCACAGTTTCAAAAGTGTTATAATCAAGATCAAACCGCTTCAGCGACAGTATGAGCATATTAGGAAGCGTTGAAATGGCCGTTCTGAGTACAGTATCAGTATTCTTTTTGCAACGGTCACAGAAAACTTGGTTGTCCCCTTCCATGATCTCAACCTCAGTCATGCTTCCCAACGCTTCGAGAATGTCCGATTTGCCACGTATTTGACAATCGACATTCAGTAGTTTTTCTTCTCGGTTTGTCTATCAAAGAACCGCACGGGTTAGAGAATAAATGTCAACCGGCATGCATAACAGATTACACTTACTTTCAGGCCACATTCCTTGCAAATCTTTTGCTTTGCTTGTTTCAAACCAAATGTGTGGTCCAGATACCTGAAATGATCTGGAGCCCATCGTCGTAATGTTGTTTCTAGGCGATCGAGAAGCTTGGTTGCAAACTCTGACGCATCATTTTGTTGCCAGACGTCGAACTCGAGCTTCAAACAAGCACTGGCTTCGACCAAAGCTCTTGGATCGAAACAGCGACCTCGAGATCCTTCATCAAGGTGTATAAAGGTACGCTGGACTTCTTCCATGAGGTGACGGGACGCTGCCTCTTCTTCACTTTCCTCCACGTCCCCATGCCTCGCATTGCTAGAAATGGCGACGCCTTGGTTGGGATTCATCTCACCGACCACTTCAAAAACCCCTGTTTCTTTTCCTGGTCTCCCTTCGGAAAGTAAGAATTCCTCCGGTAAAGGCTCAGGCAGTATGGCAATGTCTTCAGGTTGAACTTGTGGATGGCTCGCTCCGCTTATCGTCGCTACAGTCATTGGACAATATCGTATCGTATGCATCCCGTTCGAAACGTCGAAACTCTCGACAATTGCATCGTACGAAACACCATTCTCCCATTGCAGGGCGATTTTCTTGCTTACAAGCTCGTCACCTTTCGAAGAAACAGCACCGCCCGATGACCTGATCGATGCCGGTAATGGTGCGGAACATATACTTCTCCTCAGCTCTGGCATCATGAACATTTGCTGAAGAAAAGAATTCATGTAACATGTGCATCCCTGGTTACGTAGCCCAGAGTACTTTGAAACATTTCTACCGTGGCGAGAGTGTCCATCCGCGCCTGAGGTCCCCTGACCCCAGCGATGCTTTAGAAAAGGAGTAGCGGAAGACATCAGACCGGTGATACGGGAAACAAGGGCAACATATCCATCAGGACCAACACATGCACGCGTCGATGCCCCAACCACATCAAAGCCACGTTGTCGGGAGTCTTTATCGCAACAAATCGGAACTTCACTTGTAGAATCCCCTGGAGACAAGAACACGTCGAAAATCACACCCATTAGGTCTATTAAGACTGAGTCCTCTGGTTTCCCCTTCGCATGGAACTGGGATACAATTGATAGCATCCCCTTATTCGGCGACTCAAGCGCTTCTGACCATCTCTGTACCTTCAGCTCATGGATGAGAATCAAGGAGCCTTCGCGAAGAACACTTCCTCCTGCTGTCTCGATAATGGCACGCAATAACGCGAGGCAGCCACAGAGCACTCCGGTTGGACAGTCAACCTGCGCTGACTCGCTATTCAGCCTCGGACACGATGCCAACTTCTTGCAGACCATGGTGGCTAAATTGTTCAACTCCTGCTTCGAAGGTTTTTTTCGCCTAAGATTTGATATTTCTGGCGACACAAGGTTCTGTAGAACGTCGAAGAATTCGGCAGTCGATTCTGAAGATAATTGAATGTTGTCGATAGCAGCAATCAGCCATGGTAGTGCATGCTCTGCAAGAACGGGAGTTGACGAGATGAGATCGTGGGTTGTTTTTCGAACTTTGGAGGAAGCACTGGAAATAGCACGCGGCCCTTCTAAACTCCCTTCCCATAAAAGGAGGCTGACCAGGAACTCTTCGGCCATTCCATCTGGCAGAGAAATGAAGTCATGTGCTGTTTTGGAAGATGCGAACAGGAACCTCAGTAGTTTCAAAATGTCAGAGATCGTCGATGTTGATATGCCGCTGTCCTTTACAACCATAGCTGCCAAATTCTTGAGCAATCCCTTGGCATCTGACAGCGATTGCATGACTCGGGCTCCTGCTTCATCCAGCGAGGTGGTCGCGACACCCTTCTGTAATCGAATGAGATTTGCGTTTCCGAACAAGCAACATTTTAATATACGAAGCGCAACGGCATTTCCCATTCTGGCCATACTTTGGTTCATGCCAGGATGACCCTCGGTAGACGAGAAAAAGCGCACGACAGCGTTAAACCCGCCAGAATGAATGAAACCTTCACGGAAACTGAAAGCGTTCTCTATGGTTTGTGCTTCGAATGAAACCTTTTGCTCTTGCTGCAATGATGAAAGGACCTCAACTGCTGGTTCCAAAGATGCATCAATGGCAAGCAGAACATAAACAGAGCGATGAAAATTCCTCAAATCCAATAACCTTGACCACTGGTCAGCTGGCTTCGCGTCTATTTCCATGGCATCGAAGTCTGAATGCGCTGTCGCTGTGACTCGCGTTGCAACTTCAGAATTCGTTGGCATGGCGAGGAGGAGGTCCCATACCAATTTGTGAGTGTCGGCGCTGACACACGAGTCGTCAACCATTTCGTCTGACTCCGAGAATGGGAGAGATTCCAATACACGTAGCAGCATCTCAAATAATTTTCCGGCGAACTCTTGACTATCATCGCAGAAGATATCACTCAGATCACGAGACCGAGTAGCTCTTGTTGTCTTTGGAATATTTGGAAGGGGTCCTTGTTGTGAAGGGCGATCAGAAACTAGGAAGACAATCTCACATCCCTGTACTATTCCCAACTCGTCAACAACAGAATCATCAGGCACAGCGTTCAAAGTCAAAGGGGCTGTGTCGGTACCATTGTTACGCGGACCGCCTCCACCCACCCGTCCGCTGATAGATATTGGCTTGACAGTCGATATGGGGCAATCACAGTGAGATGCAACTTTCCATTTCAAAGAGAGCAAGGTTTCCAAAGGATGTACATCTAGGGAGAAGCGGAGAGTAGATGGACTCTTCCCGTCGCGATCTCCGGAAACTTGGGCCTGCGCAGACTGAACATTCTGAGTCCGCTTCGCCATAATACTAATTCGTCGATAGCAGGCTTGACCACGCATGCTGTGTGGCAAACATGCGACTACATCTCGCAACGTAGTATTGGCCGGCAGATTTGACAAGCGACTCAATGTAGATGCGGTTATGGAACTTGTCAGGCCAGTCTGGCCTATGGCAGCATTGAGAATCTGCAGACATCGATCCGCTGCAAGGACAGCCGATGTCTCTTTCTTATCCAATCCCTGTTTCACTGCAGCTAAACAATCGAAAACTCTTCGACCGAAACTATCATCTGAGGGCTCAGTTTCCATAGAATCTGAACCAGGGGCACCCACCCATCCGTTCTCTCCGCCATGAGCAATGTATACGGCTAGCAAGTCCTTCATTGCCTGTGATGCCACAGCATCATTGCTGGAACCAAGACATATTCTCCACAATGTGTCTATAGCAGCGGAAGTTGCCGCTTGGCCACTCGACGGCGACAAGCGGAGTTTGTTGTACAAGAATTGAAAACTTCGGTATGCGCCTTCGCCAAGGCTCTGAAATGTGATGGATGCTGAACAGAAAAGGTTCAAAAAGGCAGAAGTACATACTTCGTCGTTAAAGGCAGCAGAAAGTATATCTTCGGGTAATACTGACACAGATTGTTGTGGTCCTTGTTCTGGAACAGGACCTGCCCGTGGACTGCTCGTTTGTCCACTGCTAGATGCACTTGCTATGAATATCATCATTTCTTCTCTGTCTTGAGACGAGGTGCAAAGCTGCCAGATTCCCTGAAGCTGCGAGCTACTCATCAAGATCTCGTCACTAACTCCGTAGACATAACGAAGAATACGCAATCTTTCTGAAAGTGCATTGATTTCTTGTTTGACATCCATATCAAGTGACGGCAACTGCGAAACAAAAGCAACAAATGAGCAATGGAAAGCACTTGATATTCACTGTAAATGGTTCATTGCAGTGTTATATACCTTTCGAATGGTCAGAGTCCCTTTTGTAGCAGGTTGTCGTCTTTTCAAGAATGATATCAATTCCTCAAAAAGCAGTAAGGGCAAAGAACCACGGTTTTGTGTCACCAATTTAGCCGCTTGTACCCGAGGACAAGCCTCAAGTACAAAATGAGTCAATTTCACCATGCGAAGGGCTTGGTGCTCGTCGACAGAATCTGCTGTTTGTAACCTAGAGTTTTCAGTCAATGTTGTGACGCAGGAACCAAGATACCTTTCCCTGTGGTCCTTTCCCTTGGGCTCTACTCGCAATTCGTTCGTAACATATCTTTTCAAGACATCATATACTTTTAAAGATGCTGCATCAGGATGAGTTAAGACTGACCAAAGAACTTCAAGAACCTCCGCCCGCACGTCGTCGGCAAGGTTTATGGTGGAGGCTGACTTGGCATCCGAAGAGTTCGCCGCAGCCAAGGCCGCACAGAAGTCTGCGACTTCATTCAAATATTCGCTCCTTTCCTTGCCTGAGTAGACAGAAGCCTGAACCGCTTTCAGTAAAGGTATTGCGAGATTAGAGGGACAAGAAGGAAGGATTGATACCAAAAGCTGATAGATCTGAGCCGAAACGGCGGAATCAGTCTTTCGTGAGCATGTCTTCCAAGCAAGTAATAAATGAGAAATTTTCAGGCAATATTTGTTGGGAGATTTGGTTCCTGGACTTTCGATGCCCGAATCACGCTGGCACATGGAAGCAAGAAACTTGATCAACGGTGTAGATCGAGAAACGATTTCTCTGTGAACCGAGTCTCCAAGAACCAATTCGATTATGTCGTTCTCAATCGCCCATTGGGCAAGCTGATGCTCCAACGTATTGAACTCTTCACCCGGTGGTACCATAACACCCACCGACTTGAGTCGGGGAGGAGGATCCAATCCAGTATTCCGACATGTCAGCCAACCAAACGGGGGAGGCTCAGTTTCTTCATGTTCCTTCGACTTGTGCTGATAATAGTCAATGTCTCGGTCTGTTCCGGGCTGTTCTTCGTCTGCCTCGGAAAGGAACCACCATTTTTGTTGAGAACGCATAGTGCATCGAAATAATGTGAGTTTCTTTCCTCCTCCGTCAGGTTCACCCTCCGGAATCCGTCGTTCGTAACTAATGTCGGCACCTCGCAGGGCGTAGCCATCCGAAGTTACAGCACCAATGAACGAGTATCGCCCGTTTACAAACGAGCATCCTGCACTCGATACGTCAAAGTAGCGAGGAGGAGGTCTATGCTCAGTGCATGCATCTAACAAATCATCCAATTGTTGCCAACCAAAAAGCCGCAAAGGGAGGGAAGGTGACTTTATGAGCTTCAAAATCAGGCCACGCCAAAAGGCGTAAAATTCATATGTGTTGGCCCGCCTGGAAGTAACCAACTTGTCGAATATCCGCTGCAAGTCATGCTGGACTGTATTCAGGTGTTCTGGGGGAATCTTTTTCAGAGCATCGTCCGAACAGCTACTCACAAACTTCATAGTGGCTTTCGCCACTTCAATAGCCGCTGTTTCTGCATCCTTGACGGCAACTGCTTGTTCAGCGTTTACTGGTCTAACCGGAATAACGTCTGCAAGTGCAGTAAGTACCTGGTGCAGCACGTCAAAACTCGGGAAGATTGGCGTGCCAATCCGTTCTACAAGGTATGCGTACAATCGGGCAAAACCTTGCTCCTGCCGGAATCTATCGATCATCTTTAACCGAACATCTGGAAGGCCGCTGACGTGATTGTTCCAGTTGCCTTTATTTCCCTTGTAATAAGCTTTTTTCTTGTTGAAAACAAGCGACAACACCTCCAGAAGTTTGCACTCTCCGTTTCGACGTAGCTGAATATCTAAGTCTCGCGAAATTATAATCACAGCAAGAGTGAGACTTTCCTGAACGCAATTTCGCTCATGAAGACCAATTTTTGCTGGATATTGTTCAACAAGGATGCTAATGATTGGTTGCATGTACTTTTCAACAAAATATCGTGCACTCTCTGAACTCGTCAAGAATTGGTTAGCTGCATCAAGTGATTCCACCGCACTTTTCCAAACCACTGCCAGTGAACAAGAGAAAGGGAAGAGCAAGATGAGGCGAAGTCTGTCAATTCAAGAAAACCATCACGAATGCATAAATTGATAAATTGATGCTCCGGTACAACAACAAGAGTGACACCCAGTCAACACGGGTGAACAATCTCACAGATACTATGCTAAAAAAATCGCAATGACTGCCGCCATGGGAAAATCAATTTGGATGCATGCTCGTACCTGTTTGACTCTTGTCAATTCCATTTGCGACTTCTTGCCAAAGGCGCTGGACTTCTTCAGATATAGGGGAGTGACTCGCATCCCAGGCATATGGAGCTGCCTCAACAGGAAAGGGGGCCCCTGCCGTCATGGCTTCTTGTTGTAGTTCGTTCTGGAGTACTACAACGGGTGGAATCTTGGCAGTGGTGATGATAGCGATCGAAGCGAGACGAAACCCAACGCCCCAGCTGAGTACATTTTGTACATGCCCCGGCACGCGCTGATCCGGCGAAATGCCAACCCCGACTGGACTCGTATTGAAATGACTAGATCGAACCCATCGATAGGCCTTGAAATAAAATTATATTACCAGGTACAGTACCAATGTACAGGTCCTTGTATCCGTACCAGGTACTACGTTGTTTCTGAGAGATCTACTGGCATACATGTTCTGGTAATCAAATATCAAGCAGAGTTTAAAGAATAGATATCGCAACCTTCACAGTTAGCGAAATCCTAGTTAAATTGTCGACTATGGCATTGGGCATTGCTAGCTAGCATTTAGCTTCATTGCGAATCATTGTTACCGGCACGAGCTCGCATTGCTGCCAAATTCTTGATACCAAAACCTTTGCCGCGTCGCTGTCCCATCGGATCGTCGCCATCAACGCCTGATTCCTCAAGAGACGCTGTATGTGCTGAATCCAGCGCCAACGTTTCCTCGGGCGTTGTTGTTGAAGCCTCACCACCACCAACGGTTGCGTCATTTTCTTTCAAGACGCTCTCTTGGACTGGTGATGTCGAGGTAGATGTTCGCCGCATCAAAGCTGCCAGATCTTTTGCACCACGCCCCATTCCACGCGGCAGTGATTTTTGGCCAGAATTATCCTCGTTTGGCGCGTCAGGGGTAGGAGTAACCAGATCTTCTGGTGTAGACTCTTCAACTGCAACAGGTAAAGGTGGTTGTGGGGCTTCTGTTGTCACAGGAGGTTGTGGTAGTACCTGTGGCTGTCGTGTTGGTGCTGGAGCGGGAGCAGGGACTGCGAACGAATTGCGTTGCTTCATTGTGACATTCGAGTTTCGAATGACGTCATCCGCTCGAGTTTCACGTTCATCGTCTCTTGGTTTCGTGGGTACTTTGCGATTGCGTGCCTCTACGAAGATTTGCTCAGAAATGAAATGCTGAACTTGAACGAAATCATCCTTGGGAACGACAGGAAGGTGATCAAACGCTGCGTGCAACGATCGCTCAAGTACATCTCGTGAAAGAGACCCTCCTAGTGAACCAACATTCCCACAAGGCATAGCACTCGATCCGGCATAAACATCCAGAACGGTCAGTTTTCGTTGCGCTCTGGTTGCTTTCTCGGCAGTGCTTGGCTTGCCCAAATCCTGGCTAGGATCTTTCTTCGGCGGAGGCTTCGTAGCATTTGCAAGAAAATTAGGGAATCTCAAAGTGCGAGGTACCAGTTCTTGTTGCTCCATTCCCTCCTTTTGGGATAAAGCCGCTCGAAGAACGTTTGTTGCATGTTCTCTTACAGCAACTACCATCATCCATACTGCAAGTTCCGACACTTGCATATCGCATTCTTCGGCGATCTTGCGTACAAGCGGGTCGACCGTTAAAGCACCCGGAATGCTGCAGGAAGCCGTTTCATGTTTCGGTCCCATAACTGTCTTCTGTCGCCTGGTTTCGTTCCCAATCGGTTTGGGGTCAGGTTGATCCTGATGCCATGCTTCTCGATAGACAGGCTCCATCGGCTCATAGGAGCAGTTTGCTACCGGTAGTAAACCAGATTCATTCAACTGCTCTGCAGGAGGTTCCGACGGCTTGTCACATATTATGCTGATTCGATTCCGCCATTTCGATGGAAGGTGACTAGAAATCTCATCGTACAAGGCCATACTTTTGGTTGCGCGTCGCAAAATGCTCATAACGAATCTGTTGTGCAGCTTACGCAGTTTGGATGTCGTCAGATAGTTATCTATAGCCTTTTGACACCGCTCGGATGTGTGGCTTGACAAACGGTCCGACAAATGAAGTGCCATTGCGTCCCAGTATTCAGCGAAGATGCGTTCGAATCCAGAACCTCTGTGGGCTTTACTCCCAGCTGCATATAACGCTGCCTTGACGCGCTTGATTTTGTCAGCGTCCGAACCTTCCACACCAATAACGCGAGTTTTGTTGGGCAGTTTTGACACCAGAGGTGCCGAAGGTCCAAATTTAACTTTGTAATCTACATCGAAGGGGAGCGCCCAAAGTTCTGAGGATTTTTTTGCATCGCGGGCTGAATGTGGATCCCCATCGGTGCCTAGTGATTGAATTGCTGGAACCTTCGCCTCGGAAGTGCAACCGTCAGTCTCAATTTGTACATCATCTACAATCAATGAGGCAGGTGATGCCACTGAAGCCGAAGCCTCCATACCATGCATTTTGGGAAGTATTTGTGGCTCATTTGAATCAGACGATGTAGGGGGTTTGGAAGTGTCCGCCTTCATTTCGTCAGATGCTTGAGGATCTGTTACGGACGTAAGAGCCATGTCGTGATCTGAGCTCGCTGAAGCTGCTGTGGAAGTGCCTTTCGCGAGATTCTCAGTTGGCGTAGCCTCCTCTTCCTTCTTCAGCTCTTCGGTTACGCCTTCCACGGCCGTGTTCAAGGGTTTTGGTTGCAACAAAGGGACTGATGTCCGAACGGCATCCTCCTGAGCTCTCAGGGGATCCTCGTTCATTTGTGCAGGTTCATTCGTTGGAATCATTGAAATCTCCGAGCCATTGTCTGAAGCAATTACACAATTGTCCTGGGAGCCAGCCGTCCCTTGTGATGGCATTGCTTCAGGAGTTTGGGGTCCTGTGTTAATCAGTTCCTTGTCTGGAACAACGGAAGTCGCGTTATCCAAGGAAGACGCATCAAGCCGAGGAGATGGCGAGTTAAAGACTGCTCCGAATTCCAAATTAGCCTGTGGAACTTCTGCGGTAATAACTGGAGTTGACAGTTCGTGTACGTGTTGCTCTTTGGGCGATCCTTCAGTTATAGCGCTTGCCTCCAACATGGATGGATTGGAGTGCGATACTTGCCTGCCCTCGTCAAACGTTTCATTCTCCGTTCTTGTTGTGATCTGAGCGGTTGGTTCTGATTGCTCCTCCAGGCTTTCTTCAACCGTTTGCTGCCCTTGAGACACGATTTTGTCTGTTGTTTCGCCTTTCGTTTGGTCGCGATTTAGGGATTGGTGTGGTTCTGGCGGCAGCTCCATCTGCGCATCGTGAAAGTGATCATTCTCTTCATCCTCGTCCTTCTTCGATGTGTTGATGGTCTGCTCTTCGTTTTCGGGCGTTGATTCAATCACTTCTTCCCGTCGTAAAGGACCCACCTTTACCCCTTCTGTTGCTTCATCATTGAGTTCCGCTCTATCGTCCCCGGTGATAGGCGGTTCATTCTCATCCAACTGCTTTTCGCTCGGCGACACACCAGTGACACCGATGTCCATGTTTTTGTCAGTTTCTGCTCGAGATTTTGAGTCTTCAGGAAGATCGACTGCCTCCCCTTCGTTCATGTGCTCGTTTTCTTCAGTATTTCGCAAACTTGAAGCTTCCAATTCAGCACCAGCGTTTTCATGTCTCAAGGATTTACTGTTGGTCGATTGATTCATCGATTCGATGTCTGCTTGGTTCCGGATTTCAGGGTTTGGATCGTGATCATTAGAAGTGACGATGAGTAAGTCCTTTTCAGCTTGAACTGCAGTCTCTTGGGTCTGCCCTGATTTCTCCATTTTCGAAGTGAGGACGTCAGTGAATTGAAGTTGTCCCTCACCAATGGATACAGTAGCGTTTAAAGATTGATGACCCTCAACGTGAAGCTGTTGCAGTACTGGCGTTGTTTCACCTTTCGCTGGCTGTAACTGGACATCCGATTGGATTGGGGAAGACTCATGAGATGCAATTTGATGATGTTCTCCGATGCTCGATATTGAGGCGGTAGGCAGTACGCAGTGTGCTTCTCGATTGTGATCCACGCCCTGCATGTTGTCTCTGTCGTCGGTCTCGGATTCGTCTAATGACGTTTTATCATGTTGCTGAGACGAATCTGCGTTAGCCAAGTCTGACAAGGTGTCGGTTTGTGTCGACAAATGGGCTCCTGACCTCTCAGCATTGAATGTGCTTTCAGATGTTGGATTAATTTCGGTTGCCGTGTCACTTGTCGATTGGTCTGGCATGCGTTTGGTGCCTTGCGAATCCTCACATTGTGCCTCCACTGTCATAGCCGGGACGCTCTCTATTTGTGTGTCCTTCTCGATGGAATTATTTGTGTTTTCGCTTGTCTCTGTTGTATCCATGACATGGTCTAAGTCGGTCACCCCGTTTCCCGTTTTGTCTCGGTTGATGGGTGTTGTTTCCGCAGTATCTGAAGCTTCAATCTGGTTGTTATCATCAGCTTGTTGCTCCGTTGCTCCTTGGTACGATTCTCTTACACTGGATTGTTCCTCTATTACATCTTCGGTGTCCAAATGATTCGTTTTCGTGTCAACGTCGGCATCTGCGACTTGGCGCGAAGGCTCCACATTTGACGCATCCTTTTCCTGTCCAACGTCCATTTGTTTGGGTTCAGATGTGCCTTCTTGGGAATCTCCTTCTTTTGCCGTTTCTGTCTCTGTAGCGGCTTGTTCCTGGATAACCATATGATCGTCGTCCAAAGATTCACCCCCTCCAAGTTTTCGCGGTTTCCTTCTTTTCCGTTGAGATCGCCGAGATGACTCCACCGTCCCGGCCATTTCTTCGCTAGCTTCATCGTCAGCGTGACTATCGGAACGCTGCCGTGTCGTTCGTTTGCTTTCGGAACGTGTTTTCCCCCTTTTGGATTCGTCATCGTGGTTGGAATCGCTGTCGACAGTATTGTCATTTGACTCTTCCTTGTCCTCCGCCACCTTTCTTTCATCAAAAATTTTGCTGTTGTCGTGGTCGTCGTCATTCTCTTCTTGTTCTTGGATCGTGGAAGGCAGCGGTCGACTCGCAGCATGTTCCTTCCGTCGGCGAGACCGAGTCGATCGTTTCCCGCCCTTGACAACACTTTCGTCTGAGCTTAGTTCGTCATTGGTGCTTGGATCGGAAACAGATTTCTTCGAGGATTGTATGTTTCGCCCTCTCTTTTTCTTGAGAGGAGGTCCATTGGCATCATGTTCATCTCCACTAGACCGATGAGACGTGTCCATGGTTCTTGTTGTTGTTGTAGCTTGCCGTTTCCGTCGTTGGCGGGTTTTGGGGTTGGTGGGGGGCTTGGAGTTTGTGGGGGGCTTGACAGTGTCGTCACCTGATTCTTTGTCGTCCTCATCCTCATCAACATTACTAGATGCGGCTGAACTCAAAGGCTTCTTTGGGGGGACCTCACGACTGTGATCGTTTCCCTCTGTTGAATCTTTAGATGACGTCTCCAGTGTCGCCATATTTTTGAGTTTCTCCTTTTGTCTTTTCACCAAGATACTCAAAGGTTCATTGTCGGAAGAATCATCATCATCATCAACATCGTTGTCATCATTCTTGACTTCCGTTTTCTTTCGCTCAGAACTAGAGCTAGCAGAGGATTCGTCGCCCTTCGACTTCTCCTTCTTGTCCATAGTCTCTTGGTCCATTTTCTCCTCAGACTGGGACGGTTCATCAGGTGTGGCGTAGAGTCTTGCGCGTTTCGATCTTCGCGGTTGTCTTCGAGGAACGGTTCCGTGTGAGTGTTTCGATTTGTCTTCATCTTCGTCTTCTGACGATGATGACGAAGAGGACGACGATGAAATGGCTTGATCCAACGCGCTGGCATGTCCAGAGTTTGTTTCATCGGTATCTTTGGATTGCTGATCGTCACTTTGGGTCGTGGTTCGACCTCGCACTTTTGCTTTGGTAGTAGGAAGAGCAGGTGACGATACCCTTGATGAGCTTCGAGAGGTTGGCTTGCGAACTCGATTCGAACGACGAGTAGTAGTCGCGGCAACCATCGATTTTCTAGGTGATTCGTCTCGTTTTCTGGATCGTGGATTTTCTTGACTCCGACTTTCCTCGTCGGATTCCTCGTTCTGGTCTTCTGTGTCTTCTTTATGCTTTTCATCGCTCATGATCTCTTGTGTTTTTACGTCTCGATGTTCCCCTTCGTCTGCTTTCGGCAAGCCAATTTCAGGTGGTTCATTCCGCGTCCTTCGACTACGACGGGCAGGGCCTGGCATTTGCGCGACGACCAAGAAAAAGAGGCAGGCAAAGGCTATTGCTTTTACAGGTTTAGATTCGAGGAATGCCACAATTACTACCCGAGGCAATCAGCAGGCTTCCTATTGTTTTGAAAGGACAAGGACATGAGTTCATGGAGCAACGTTTTCGAATTGTTCAAACTAATAAAAGTACGAGGGTGTAGCAAAAGTCTGTTCCAAACCGAACAATCGCAATCCATCCGTGGCATTGCCGTTTGTGCTCGGAACCCCCGAACTTACCTTCACTTTGAATGACAGAGCAACAGCTTTTCACAGTGTTCGAGAAATTCCTGTCTCCAGTTCAGTTCCGAACAAATCGGATTTCACCCAATGATCTCCGCTTCCCAAATACCGTCCGTGTGATCCTCTACGTCTTGACAAGAATCCAAGAGAAAATGGAGGATTGGACAAAACGTGATCGATCACGACAAGGCCTTGCTAAAGACACAAGCAACACGATCCTATCACGACCCTCCGGTACAGGTAGTTAAACCATTGCCGGGTACCTTCTACCTGGTACTCCCCCGATGCGGCTCCCCCGTACACACGGGAGCGTGCACGAAAAATTGGCTCGGATCATTCCAATCAATAACACAACTCGATCAAATATTCGAATGAACTTTTTGAATATCTCAAAAGATACTCCAATACATAAAATCGAAAGAATGTTCTTCTTCCAAGCGACCCTCGATTCCCAGAGCCAAGAACTATTCTAGAGGATTACTACGGTAGCAAACCCCTTGTAAAAGCTCCTCGAGGGGTAGAGCCATAGTGTGAGATCGCTTTTCTGGGTATTAACGTCCAGTGCCAACTCGTAGTATGATCTTGCTAGCGGTGTTTGTAGCATGCTGATAAAGGTGGGATCGATGGTCACTTTTGAGGGACACCATATCATTCTACTTATCATGAGAGGAAACTACGCTTGGATCTGACAGTAACGAATAGTAATCAAGAATTGATCTGGCTAATCACTACTACCGGTAGTCTCCTGTGGTGAGTGACTGACTGACTCCTGAGTCCTGAGTAGTGTTGGACTCCTAGGATCTGAAGCAATGGACAACGTTGATTTGCCGATACTTGTACAGAACCACAGCGTACAGACCGCCACTGCTGTCCAAGCGCGAATGTGATCACGCGCGGTACAGTACAAGTAGGACCATCTGGTCGAGGGCAACCGACGCGCTCGTTGCCACCACCAACGAATACAAGAGTACACTTTTTTGGTGGAGAACCAAAACGTTGTTACGGCCGTGTTATGCAAAATGGTGGGTGAAATTCACGTTTTCACATTTGGTTATCAGAAGTTGTTGTCTCGGCGGGGTGATGCTGAACACTTTCCATAGAAGCATTGATTGATTTGTATTTGAAATGCTTCGACAGAGACGTTTTTGAAGCAAATGAACCCGTTGGTGGACAATTGCTGTTGTGTTGCGAGGTCGTCTGTCTGTGATCCATTTCCAGTCTACGTTACAATCCCATAGTTTCTAGTCCTGCTATTTATTTAATGACCAAAGAGCGTGCGATCGGGTTCTGTGGGATTGCTTTTTGCCTTTGACAAACTTGTGATTTTTGTGGACAGATTGCTGAGAAACTACACGTATCAACAACCACAACACTAACATACGTTTCCACTTTTCAATGACAGGTACTAAGTATGTGCCACCGCATCTGAGAAACTCTCAGAGCAATGGTGGTAATTCAGCACCCCGCCCTGTAGGAGGCGGAGGTAGTGGTCGCGGCGGTTCCGACCGTCGCGGCCCTTCTGGGCGCAGCTACGGAGATGATCGTCGTGGTGGCTATGGCGGCGGCGCCGGTGGTGGTGGTGGTGCCGGCTATGGCCGTCGTGACGAATCTGGACCTCCCGGGCCTCCTCGTACGAACACTCGTTGGAGCAACACCACCATGGACGATGGTGGTGGTGGTGGAGGAGGAGGAGGAGATTTCCGTGGAGGTGGCGGAGGCGGAAACTTTCGTCGCGACGGGCCTCGTACCAACGAACGTGGGTTCCATGGTGACATGACCCCAGACAATCGTTTGGAACGCACCCTTTTCGGAAGTGGTGACAGGCAAACAACTGGCATCAACTTTGATAACTACGACAAGATCCCCGTGGAGGTTTCTGGAGAAGGATGCCCTGACCCCATCGACGAGTACAACGCTGAAACTATTGGCGAGGATCTTTTCCGCAACACTCAACTGTGTGGTTACGCCAGACCCACTCCTGTGCAAAAGTACTCTGTGCCTATCGGAATCGCCAATCGGGACCTAATGGCTTGTGCTCAGACTGGATCTGGTAAGACAGCTGGCTTTCTGTTTCCAATCATCATGTCCATGATCAAGTACGGAGGCAAGGAGTCTCCAGACAACAACAAACGCCGTATCTACCCCGAGGCGCTGGTGTTGGCGCCCACTCGCGAGCTTGCGCAACAAATTCATGATGAATCCCGTCGATTCACCTACTGTACTGGCATTGCCACCGTTGTTATCTATGGTGGTGCGGAGGTACGCGACCAGCTTCGTCAGATCGAACGTGGGTGCGATCTCCTCATTGCCACTCCCGGTCGTTTGGTTGATCTAATTGAACGTGGACGCTTGGGGATGGAAAACGTTCGATTCCTTGTCTTGGATGAAGCGGATCGAATGTTGGACATGGGTTTTGAGGTAAGTCTTTGGTTTCGGTATTCGTGAGACTGCATTTTTACCCCCGTTCCTGAACAAACACTTCTGTCCGTTTTTAGCCTCAAATCCGTCGTATCGTAGAAGAGTCGGGAATGCCTCAGGGCGATGATCGACACACAATGATGTTCAGTGCAACATTCCCACAAAACATTCAGCGCCTCGCTAGCGACTTTCTCCGTGACTACATCTTCTTGACCGTTGGTCGTGTTGGTTCGGCATCCAAAGATGTCACTCAGACCATCGAGTATGTGGAAGAACAAGACAAGATGGACACCTTGATGCGCTTCCTCCTAACCATTGAAGATGGGCTCATTCTCATTTTCGTCGAAACCAAGCGCTCCTGCGATTATGTCGAAGACATGCTGTGTGGTAAAGGATTCCCGGCTTGTTCAATTCATGGAGATAAAAGTCAACGTGAACGTGAGGAAGCACTCAGAGCCTTTAAACGTGCAACCACTCCGGTCATGGTTGCCACTGATGTTGCTAGTCGTGGTCTCGACATTCCGAACGTCACCCAAGTCATCAACTATGACCTTCCGACAAATATTGATGATTATGTGCACCGCATTGGGCGTACCGGTCGTGCTGGAAATACTGGATCCGCGCTCTCTTTTCTCAATGAAAAGAATGGCGGAATTGTACGCGAACTCAGAGACCTTTTGGATGAAAACGAGCAAGACATTCCGGCCTGGCTGAATCAGATGTGCAATTTTTCTGGACGCGGTGCTGGTGGAGGAGGTGGCGGTCGTCGTCGGGGTGGTGGTGGCGGAGGTAGTAATTTTGGAAGTCGTGACTACCGCAAAGGCGGTGCTGGCGGTGGCGGAGGAGGACGCGGCGGTGGAGGAGGCGGTGGCTATGGTGGTGGAGGAGGAGGCTATGGCGGCGGGGGTTATGGAGGAGGCGGTGGTGGTGGTTACGGAGGTGGTGGTGGTGGCGGTGGCAATTTTGGTGGGGCTTGGTGAAGGGCCTTTCAATGATTTGTTCCTTTGTCCCACCTTGACCCAGCTTTTGTGCATTAACAGTAAAGTCAATCCCTCCACGAGTAACCTACTCGCCGTTCCATTACAGACTGCATTAATCCAAACTAGCGAATAGAGTTATTTCTAAACAGTGAAGTAATTGTTGGAAAGTATATCTTGGGGGATTTTGAACTAATGCGATTCTGCAAGTGGAGGATTCCCAGTCTGTTGAACAAGCACAATCATATACTCGTATCTACCGGTAGACTCTGTTCTTGAAACACTCGGTGCACTGACAGTCAAATGTCATTTCTATTAAAAAAAGTACTGCGATTATATTTTATGGATTGTTTCGTATAGGTGATTCGTCGCTGGAGGCGAAGGCAACAACTCTCTAGCAACAGTAGTGTTTCTCGTCGCAGGGACAAGGAGTGATAATTGATACCAGGTACGTATACAAACACGAGATGATGTAGGATGGTGCAAATGCACCTTGGCCGAAACCATGGAATGGAGGGTTTCCACAAACCTGTCAATTCTGAGGATCGAGCAAGAGATGAATAATATATTGTTCTTGTTGGCTTCTGGTGGATCAACAGAGATTTCTTGTCGCTATCGTTCTTAAAGCATGCGTTGACGTAGTGGGCGAGTCAACAAGTCCTTGACGCGAGCAAGCGAGGACTGTACCATCTTGACGAGCCAAGTGGTACGGGTGGTGGCCCGAATATCCTTGTACAATTTGGCCTCTTCGGCACGTCGGGCACGCCAAAATGGTACCAAGGACTGAACAAAAACACTGAGTTGAACAAGACGAAGGCTTTGCACGAACCAACGTGTCACTTTCAAAATTAGTGAATCTAGGATGCTGGTTACTGCTTGTTGTTGCTGCTTCACTGTCAATTTCGAAGATTTCAATTGGGAGGGAACCGCTGCCCTGGAATTCGTCGTCATAACCGTAGTGGCGCGTTCTAGCGGCACTGGAGTTTCACAGCACACGATTGTTGTTGTTGCTCCTTGCAGGACCGCTGAATGATTCTCAATGGCAAAATCTTCTCTGGTGACACTCGACTCGGACGATGCCGCCGTAATGACACCCGCGTCGATTGCCGCTACACGAAGTTCAGCGCCTTGCGACGTGGTTTGAACAGGGGCCCCGACTGTGGACGCTGCCAAAACGGTGGATGCAGGCAAATCGTACGATGTTTGCTTCAATGGAGTAACCATCGCTGCTCCAGTGCTCTGGATCGCGGCTTCCAAAGGAAAACTGGATGCGCTCACCTTTGGCATCATTTCAATGGGTGATGTGGCCTTGGATGGCATGGCAACTGTAATCGTCATGGACGCCAACATGATCAAGGAGGGCACAAGGAGGTTTGGATCTACAAGGGCAGCCATGTCACTTACAACAGACGGTTGTATAGATGCAGAAAAGTCCAAAAGTGACTGGGAAATCGCCGCTGTTCCAATGTTTAACAATTCCAATGCTTTTTCTTGAAGAACTGTCATTGGGTTACTCATGGCATCGGCAACGACTACCGAACTAGCCGATGACTCCAAATTTGGCAAGGTTGGGAACAAGGATCCACCCACAAGTTTCTCATTACAGAAATTAGCGAGTTCGGTTTGAAGATAACCTACATCGATGCAATGCGACGTCATGCCCATTGCCGAGCGACTCGAAGCGCCAGAGGAAGGTGCATTCTCGGTCGGTCGCACAAAGGCGCCGCTGGCAGGAGCCACTGAGAGGACGAGAACAACAGCGCATGAAAGCTTCATTGTCTATTTTCTTTTTGTGCCGAATTCTTTCTCTGCAACAAGATATCCATAAATCTCTGGGGTTGTGGTATTTTCATTCACACACAAAACGATTGGAAAAGGCAACGACCAAAGAAGGGCCACGACGCACGACGTTGACGAATGGAAATCAAATCTTTTCAAACTGGGACATGGCAACAGTCCAATCGATATTTGCCAGCACGCCCGCATTGCTCGACCGGACGGTCCTTCAACCGTCAAAGGTTTTCCAAGCATTTTTCGAACGGATCACATTCGTTCCGATATCGATGATAATACCATACTACCCAGCTATTCTTCACCGTTTCATTAGATTATATGATGACTACCGGTAGTGCTCCAACAAGAATAACAGCACCAACCGTAAAAGTAACCAATCCACCCAATCCTGCCATTCGCAACAAAGATCTTTTGGCCCTACGCGGCTACATTACTGCCAAGGACGCCACTCAATATCAAGATGTTCATCCATCGACTGTCTTGTTAGATTTGACCCATTCCAATTTGATCCAACGACACATTGAAATTCGTTTTGATAAACATGATACCTTGGATCGTTTGCGACAAAGGATTCATCAAAAAACGGGAACATCCCCCGGTTTTCAACATTTACAAATCAAGTCCGCGGGTCAAATTATGTTGGAAATTCCACCATCGGTCGAAGATCATTACCAACTGGGATATTTTGGATTGGAACATCATGGGTTGGAAGTTCATTGTATCGACTTGAATCCGTTGTCGGCCAGTCGAGGAGGACAATATGAAGATGTATCGTTGGTCAAGAAATTTGAATTGACCGACGAAGAATACAATCAACGCGAAGGTACCCTCCGGGATTGGGAACGACAACAAAAGGCCAAAGATTCCACGTTTACCTTGGCCAAGCATGCCCAACGACATCGAGAAATGGTAGAGGCCAAACGACTGCACAAGTCGGGACTGGAATTACCTCCCGGTTTTTTTGTCGATTCCAGTGGGACAGTGGTTCGTGATGATGAGTACTTTGAACAAGAGGAGGAGAAAAGGTTGGATGAAAAAAATAACAAGAATACACCATCTACCCCTTCTACTAGCGAAGAGTATGAAGAAGAATCAGTTTCTGGGATTCAAGTTGGAGATCGATGTCAGGTGGATCCTGGAGCTCGACGGGGTGTTGTTTCGTACGTTGGACCCGTTTCAGAGCTAGGGAGTGGTTATTGGGTTGGTGTTACGTTTGATGAACCAGTGGGAAAAACGGATGGTACTGCCAAGGATGGAAAACGATACTTTGAAGCCATGCCCAAGCATGGTGGCTTTGTACGAGGCAAGAACGTGCAAGTTGGAAACTTTCCAGAACGAGACATATTTGATGATGACGATGATGATGATAGTGAAGAGGACGAACTGTAGTCGATGACAATGAGAATTGATCTCGATCACTATCACTGCTAACAAGGATCGATACCACTAGGCATGCTCCAGTCACCAAGTCATATGGTCTTATTATTTCTTTCGTTGAAAACAAACCAAGAAATATATGAAAATCTAACCAACTATAGCAAGGCCAAAAGTGTTGGTTTCTTGTCATCTGCTTGCACTGTCGTTCACTTCTGTTGACTGTTGACTGGCTACCTCCGTGCACCCTCAACCTGTAGATTCCTTGTTGACTGTAAATTAGAATGACATCGTTGTTGGGTGAAGAACAACGAAGAACGATCAATGCTGACACGCTGAAGAATCGAGGGAATCAAATTGGCTGGGAAATGTGAGAAGTTTTCCATCAACGAATTACCGGTATTTTTCTCGGGCACTTTCCAATCTCGGTGTTGAGGAATGCACAAGTGACCCTTCCTGGCAACTAAAAATCTCCAGGGGATCTTCATTCTCGTGCTCCTCCTTGTCATCATTATAGTCATAATCACAACTACACAAGATTGTTTTGCTACATGTCCAAACATTTCAATTGGCAATGGCAGACAAGGATCGCCTTCAACAGCGAACAGTCATGAGCAAGAGTGCTAGCCCGAGTCGTGAGGATGAGGATCGTAGTTTGGATGACTTTTTGGAAGTAGCCTATCTGCAAACGAGGATTGGGATGCGACAATGGAAATATTGGTGTATCATTTTAAGTCTCGGTGTCGCCAATAGCTCGGACGCTGCCGAAATTCTATGTCTTTCCTATATTTTGAGTGATGCCGACTTTGAAACCACCATGCTGCAGGGTCAATCGGGAGGAATTCTCGCTGCTGCCGTATTTTTTGGTATGCTAGTAGGTGGTCTCTTTATTGGGACCTTGGGAGATTGGTTTGGACGGAAACCAATGTTGTTGGTGGGGTTGGGATGCAACGTAACGGCAGGATTACTCAGTTCCTTGGCACCAAACGTTGCTGTCTTGAGCTTGTTACGATGGATGGCTGGCGTCGGCATCGGAGCGACCGTTCCCCCTCTATTCACTCTGGTCACGGAATTGGCACCACCCTCGCAACGTGGGTTGTGTGTTACGATTTGTGCATCCTTTTGGATGGTTGGGAGTATCTATGTGGCGCTTCTGGCCATGATGGTCCTGCAATATCTGGGTGGATCGTGGCGAGTGTTTGCAGTGGCATGTGCCATACCCAGTGCGGCTGGTTTCTTTTTAGTTGCTACGCTAGTGCCAGAAAGTCCTCGCTTCTTGGCACTCGGAGCACGGCATTCCGAAGCTTTGAATGTGACCAACACCTTGGCACAGTCCATGTCGTATCGTGGATCTCTATTGACGATACAGGAGCTGGAACGAAGCTTTCCACGATCCCAAAATACCAATCAAGTATCGTTGGCACGGCAAAGTATCTGGACTGTGGTAGAGACGGCATTGGTGGAATTTTGTCGGTCTGCCCAACAACTCTACCTACCACATACTAGAAGGACCACCTGGCCCCTTCAATTGGTTTGGTTTTCGTTGAGCTTTGGAAGCTATGGTCTCGTGACTTGGATCAATACTCTCTTTGTGCAAGTTCATTTACAAAATGTTTATTTCAATGCACTACTCTTTGCTGCATCCAATTTACCTGGGAACCTGTTGACCGCCATTTGGATGGACAAGGTGGGACGATCACCAATGTTGATTAGTAGTGTTCTTGCGGCGGCGGCAAGTTTATTGGCTTTTGCTTGGTGTGCCAACGTGATGAATGCCAGTGGGATCGTCTTGAGTGCTTGTTCCTTTCAATGTTTTACCATTGCCGCCTGGAATGTGATTGATACGCTAACAAGTGAACTTTTTCCAACGGCAATTCGATCGACGGGAATGGGGGTTTGTGCCGCTTCAGGACGTGTTGGGGCCATGCTGGCACAATTCGTAAATGGAGCACTGGTAGGGAAACCCGTTCGGTTATTGTTGGTGGCATCGGGTACATTAATGTTGGGAGCAGTAACACCCTGTTTATTGCCACACGGCGACATTACGGGTCAACCAGTCCAAGATGTCGTGGGAAACAACACGACCGCGGAGGATACCTTGTATACCCCACTTCCTCGCCCCTTGGATGTTCGTAGTCCTCGTACCAATAATGATGAATCATCATCGTCCTATCAAAGTTTGACAAAGCTTGAGACGACCGAAATGTCCTAGTTGGGGTGCGACGGCTCCCAAAGTGCGCTTGTAATAAGCATACAACAGATGGGGTGAAATTCTGCATTCACCATGTACATCTCTACAAGCACTTTTAGACCCAAAATTGGACTATCGCTTTAAACAGTTTTGTGATTCTAGTTCTAAATTTCTTCATATTGGGAGGAACAGATTAGTCACGATGACGACACATATATGACAACATCAAATTTCTTTTGCTTTTAGGTTGAGTGAGTTGGCCACTGTCATTATTTTGAATGGGTAGAATGATGAGTGGGAAAAAGAATGGTTTTCTTGTTTGCAGTTTAAAAAAATTATCGGTAGTTTTGTTAATTGGTACCAGGATTGCGATTGGCCCTTGCATGGGCTACCTTGAGATATTGAGCATGTAACAAATCCAAAAATCGATCATCTTGAATTAAAGATAACAAGGCCAATTGTAATGATTTTTTATCCAGTGTTGGTTGTTGCTGCTGCTGTGATGGAGATTCTTGTCGGACAGAGGTCGACGTCGACGGACTGGTAAATGCAACGGGTGACAAAAGTGCAGCGAGGAGGGCTCCTTGATCATCAGTCTTGATGTTGTTGATAATGCTGTTACTACTGCTCGAGGAAGCGGTTCTAGCAGTACTAGTAGCAGGAGCAGCAGCAACAGAAGCCGTGTGTGTGGGAACTTCTACCGAGGTGGCTGGTTTGGGATGTTTTACTTCCTCCAAGGCCTCTTGGAGTTTATCATTCATGGCAATTCGTTCACTTGGATTGGGGAACCATATTCCTCGAATGATGGTATCACTGTTTTGTTGTTGACGAAAAATTAAATAGGGATCACTGTGTTGGAGTTGAAAGTTGGATGTCAACTCCATGGGATAATTATCCCGTGAATTGCGATTCAAAATGACCAACAAATACCCCGATGATCGTACCGCCAAGAACATACTACCCTCCACATCCGACTTTTCCCAGCTTTGCAAGTCTTGTCGGAATTCGTAGAGCACGACATGCGTCGCACTGCATTGTATATTGGAAATGGTGGGGTCCATGGTTCGTTGTAGTAAACGAAGATTGGCTTCCTTCCGCGCTTGCTCATTAATGTTGAGTGCCATGTTGATGATAAAGGAGTAGTAGTACACTGAGGAGGCGAGATACTGGAAAGAGTTTAGGAGAGGACGGGTAACTCAAAGGTTGGCTTTGGCTTGGACAAGGTTTCACTCACTTGCAGTCGAGCACGACCCTCCCAATGTTTGGTGTTGAAAAGCAAAAAGATGGGACGAGAGGCAAAGAGGAGAGCTGCGCCACAAGTGAACGGTGTGTGATGAGGATGACGGCCGGCCAGACACAAACGGGTCGTACCAGTCAAACCTTTTGACCCGTGCCCAGCACGATTGCTTCGTGTAGCTTTCAGTACTCGATGAACGCTTGGATCTTGTTGACTGCTTGAATCCCGGTGATTGGAACAACACCCAATCCGTTGATAATCCGTCGATAATCCGTCGGAAGCGGAAACCACAACACAGCACAACGATAATAATAATTGAATCGTTGCTGGTTCCAGAATCCATTTCACACCCCACATCACAACACTAATCAATCCTACCCAGCAGCATGAAATTAGCAGTGGGCAACTTGCCCTCTAACCGTCTTGCCTTGACCAACAAGGTCTACATTAGTCAAGACAATTTATCCCAAATATCGGGGTATTATGCCAAGAACAATGTCCCATTGGGCAAGAGCATGTTGGTGGAAGTGAGCGGTCATCCCTATCAAGTAGAGGCACATCCTCAAGTACCCAATGATCAAGTAGCACTCAATGGATTACAACGTCGATTCTTGCAACTCTCGCTGAGTACCAGCGTCAAACTCAATCCCTTTGTCCCATCCTCCGGGGTTGCCTTGGCCGCGTTGGAACTCGCCGTGGACATGTTGGCCAAGAAGAAACCAGAACCCAAGGCTAAACCCAAAGAAATTGATACAGATCGACTCGCACAGGCCGTATTACTCGTCTTGGAAGAACAAATGATGGAACCAGGACGAGTCATGGCCATTGACTTTGAGGGGACCAAATTAGAACTCACCGTCAAGCACTTGGAAACAGTTAGTGTGACCAAGAAAAAGAGTAAAGAGGGCGATAGTGGTGCTGCTGCTGCTGACGATGAAAAACAAAGTTGCAAGTTGGGACAACTCTTGGCTCCTACCTTTATTACCTTTTCTCGCGCCGACGGTGCCCCTCCTATGCAGTTTGTGGGAGAGCACGTTGCGTCGGGAGCTGGCGGTGGAGGAGCCACCAATTTGTTTACGGGAGACTTTGATTTTGAAAAGTTGGGTATTGGTGGATTGGATGCAGAATTCAATCAAATCTTTCGTCGGGCCTTTGCCAGTCGAATTTGGCCACCCCATATCATTCAACAAATGGGAATCAACCACGTCCGTGGTATGCTCCTCTATGGTCCTCCAGGATGTGGTAAAACCTTGATTGCCCGACAGATTGGCAAGGCACTCAACGCCAGAGAACCAAAGATTGTCAATGGGCCTGAAATTCTCAACAAATACGTTGGTGGATCGGAAGAAAAAATTCGTGAACTCTTTGCCGAAGCCGAAAAGGAACAATTGGAAATGGGAGACAATTCGATGTTGCATATTGTTATTATGGATGAAATGGATGCCATTTGCAAGCAACGTGGTACGGTCAAAGATGGCACGGGTGTCAGTGATTCCGTCGTCAATCAACTCCTCTCCAAAATCGATGGTGTCGATTCCCTCAATAACATTTTGCTCATTGGAATGACCAACCGAAAGGACATGATTGATGATGCCCTATTGCGTCCTGGTCGTCTCGAGGTCCACGTTGAAATTGGTCTGCCTGACAAGCAAGGACGATTGCAGATTCTCAACATCCATACCCGTAACATGCGCAAGGCCGGCCGCATCACGGAAGAGGCCATAGAGCGATTGCCTGAATTGGCATCCAAGGCCAAGAACTTTTCTGGTGCCGAACTAGAAGGTCTAGTCAAAGCTGCCAGTTCCTATGCATTGACTCGGTGTGTTGACGTCAAGGACTTGTCCAAGGCACCGGACACCAAGAATCTTGTCCTGCAATATGCCGACTTTGAACGAGCCCTCCTAGATGTCGAACCAAAGTTTGGTGCCAAATCACAAGAACTCAAAGCATACTATCGCAACGGATTTGTGCCTTATGGTGATAATTTTGATAGACTCATGGGAATATTGGAACGATTGGTAGAACAAGTGCGTGTCAGTGACAGGACACCCTTGATGAGTGTCCTATTGCAAGGTCCACCGGCATCGGGCAAGACTGCCATTGCTGCTAAACTGGCTGTCGATTCTGGCTTCCCATTCGTTAGAATGATTGCTGCCGATGAAATGATTGGATATTCGGAAACTTCCAAATCGCAAATGATCCACAAGGCCTTTATGGATTCCTACAAGTCACCTTTGTCCTTGATTTTCTTGGATGATATCGAACGCCTCATTGACTATGTCCCTATTGGACCTCGCTTTTCGAATACTGTTTTGCAAACCCTCTTGGTGTTGCTCAAAAAGATCCCACCAGATGAAGGCCGTCGGTTGCTAGTGCTTGGAACAACATCCAACGCCCACTTGCTCGAAGACTTGGGCTTGGTTCAGGCATTTGGAGTCTCCCAAGCTGTTCCACTCCTGGAAGAACCCAAGGACATTTGCGAAGTCTTGAGAGTTGCAGCACACATGAACGAGAAGGATGCTCGTAGCATTGCCAAGGGAATGCACAACAAGTCGATCGGGATCAAGCAACTACTCATGGTGGCAGAAATGGCCAAGCAGGGATCGGATGGGGGTGGAGTAGATGTCAATGTCTTTATGGAATGCTTACACACTGTAGGATATTAACACTCGATTACTATAATTAACAGTAATAAGAAACTTTTTGGAATGATTTTTTGACAATCTCTGTCCATTCCAACAGTTGGGAAATTACAAGGGATCCACTCGAGGATGCCTGTGCCTCACCACGTTGTGGGTTGGTTTAGTTGGCGCCGTCGATACTCGTTTGAAGTCCAACATCTGGTTTGAAGCTACGAAAGTGTACCGTCTGAGTCTTGGTCTCGGCATTGTAGTCTATACAGGTAATGCTTGCCGTTGCCACGGGCAATTTGGACATTTCGGCGGTTGGAATATCCAAGGCATCACTCAACATGCAGCGAGTCACTTGCAAATGGGAAACAATCGCGGCAGCTCTTCCGGGTGAAAGTAAGTCCAAAACGTTATTCCGTGCTTGTAACACTCGTTGCTTTAAAAAGGGATAGGATTCTCCACCCTTGGGTGTCACTGTCTCATCACAAGCATCAAATCGTGCCATGAATTCGGCTCCGATTTCTTCTTTGGTCTTGCCACACCATTCACCACGATCGAGTTCCGTAAATCCATCCAAGACTACAATCTTCTTGTCCTGTGCATTTGTTGTTGTTTGTCTCGATAACACCTGTTCGGCACCATAAACAGCTCGAGAAAGTGGACTACTCACTACATATTCCAAATCGAATTGTTCCAAATATCGAGCTGCGGCTTGGGCCTCTTGTTCTCCTAATGGTGAAAGAGGAACATCCATAGCTCCATAGTATACGGCACGGTCACCCCCTGGGGCAACAGAAACAAGACCAATTAGATTAGTGCAATCATCGATTGTTGAAGTGGAACTATCGCATTTTTCAACCAGCAACACAACAACAACAACAAAAGCACGTACCTGGATTAATCACTTCGCCATGTCGGACAAGGAATAGTCTTTTTGATGCAGGTTCTATGGGTGGTAGATCCGGACCAGTCACCACTGCCATTGGCATGTCCGCGCTCTGAGGTGTTGAGGAAAATAACGATATTTTGACGTGACTGTGGTGACGTAGGTGTGAAACGAGACCCTTGCCTGGAACTGGAAATGAATGAGCGATGGGAAAACTCAACAAGAAACGAGGCACAGACAATAGGAAAAGGCTAGGAGACAGGATTCGTCTTGTCATTCTCCGATGGGTTGCCTTGACGTCCCTTAGTGTTTTACACACTAACTCCACAATCCAATCCGATGAACTGGTACGACGACGAGAGAAGAATGGGGGATGCAATTCCCGAAGAATCGGGGGAACGTGGACAAGAATTCGGGGAGTATGCGGGCAACCCTAAATGTTTACTGGTAAGAAAGTCAATCATTTATATCTGATGAGGCTTATATCACAAGGGATTCACGCTGTTCAATAATCCATGCGATCCGGGGAATACAATTCAGTTCACTTATAAGTCGCCTGTGGAACATTCGTCATCCCGCTGGGTAGATGGTACGAGTAGATATCTGTTATGATAGCGCTGTGCAAACGAAATGGGAAAACGAATTTGGTTGCCTCGCCACCTTGAAACGGCAACAAAGTTCAAGTTCATGTTTCTCCTTGTATTGAACATTAGTGCCCCATTGAAGTAAAAAGAAACTGAACGACTTTCCACGACATCCTTTCAACCGAACCCTTTCCTTCTGCTCTGCGAACCTGTTCTCGTGAACCTCAAAATACAGATGTTAGTTTTGCTACTAAAAAGGTAGTTAGTAGTACTGAAGAGTATCACGCATCTTTATCGTTATAGAGGCTGCAATTTGACTCCTCCTTATGGCTATCATTCTGCTTGATCGAAGCATGCTTGGTACCGGGTAGGTAGAGATAATTGTATATGTACATGATTTGCCTGCTTCATTGTTGCCTCCTGAAACTTAATAGAGGCATATCCGTAGAGAGGTTACCTAAAGAATGAACCCTGGTTTTTGTACAACTTTGGGGGGGGGGGCTTCTTGAGGTCTATTCGAAGACGTGCATGAGCAGATGATCTTTTTGAACACATTCTGCTGCTGTGGCTGGTAGTAGGTATTTACAATTGGGAAGGACGGGCGGCACTATAATGCCAAACCTGTCAATGAACAATTTTTTGGACTCCTGTTTGATGCTGTTGCAGCAAGCAAGTCCTCATGGAAGCATCACATTTAAGCAACTATTGTCACTTGATAGTCACCACCATCATCAAGAAAACTCATCTGAAGAATCTTCTCCATGTTTGGATCGTCGCATCCGTCCCCTAAGGATGAAAATTGAGGACAGTGGATAGTCGTACTTGGTTGACGCGAGACAGGTCCACTTGTAACAAGAATAGGTGCATAGTCTTCAACACCATTGTCGAGTAGATCAAGTTTTGTGAGTATCCGCTGTGTGCGAATCAGCCCCTTCTTGTCTTTTCGACTGTGAAATTCTTTCAAGAATCCACATGTCAATTTTCTGCGCTTTGGGCTTCTGATCAGTACGTCGGAGCAGTCTCCACCAAAGCAGCAAATTCTTTGCTGCCTTTCTTCATGTACTGAATTTACATCGTCTTCTTCCCATTCAATCTTCGGGAACTTATCGTCAATGGACTGTATCCCTTGACATTGACTTAGAGACAAAAACGAGTTGTTAACAATCACATGCCTCTTGGGGGCGGACGACGCAAACAAAGCTTTGGCTTCCACCTTCTCGAGTGCAATGGTAGCTGGAAAGGAATTGAAATCCATGCATCCTTTTCGGATCATGGTTGTCAATGTCTTTGCTTTCAATGCAATCATGGGCAAGAATGATGGTTTCTCGAGTTCGTCAATGGAGATTCGAGATTTTGTTGGCTTGCAGGGCAAGCAGCTGATCAGATTTTATGGTGTTTCTCTTGGCACTGGCAATTGTGCCTTGCAACACAGTTTGTAAGGCGCGAAGGCGACTTCAAGCGAAACAGGGCCTTGCATCAGTTGGTCGACTTGTTCTTTGATCCAAGATTGCACGTCAGCTCAACACCCGTCACTGCGTACAAACTGTGTGAACGGATACTTGATGATGTCGCCCTTTGTGTGACACGCTTAAGTCGGGAGAATGAGCGAATGTTCTCATCAAAGAACTGAAAAGCGTTATAAACGTTATCAGATTTAGAGTTTTGTGTCGATCGTCACAGTGGAATGTTCAAATGGCCATTGCAAATTCGTACCCGCCTGGGAAACTGTACCCCGAAGGAATAGCAGTACCGGCACCCGGAACTTGAATGAGACATCCTTGTATCGTACCAGGTACGATAGTAGATAACAAGGTAACTATACCAGGTACTTGTACAGCAGATGGTTGCGTACCAAGTACAGACGTCGCTTTTTCTCTTCCCCTATGTTGTGTTGTACGTACCTGATAAAGGTATCATAGTAAATTGAACCTTTTTTTTAGTACCGTAGTATGGCACGTTGGCACTTGTACCTGTACCTGGTAGTACTGTAGCTTAAAAAATCTTCAAGCGAATACAACTCGTTGTACTAAAATAGATTTCCATTAATGTTGACTATCCCCAATAAGCACAGAACTTCGAAATGAACAAATAGCAATGTGATGAATTGATGACACCAATACTCTTGCTACTCAACGGTATTTGTGACCAAACTGACTGTGAGTTTCCTGGAAACGCATAAAGGATACTTATGGTCGTATCTACTATCAGAAGATATTTTCATTCAAAGTTTTGTTTTGTCCGTGTGGATATCCAATGTCGTCAAGTGATGAAAGTGAGACTTTGATCGCTGGATTTGACTAAAATGGTAGAGGCGTGACGCACCTGAGTAATTGTCCTTTAATAATAACAAGTTCCACAGTGCGTAATTCTGACTTTCATCTGGCGTCAGATGGTTTTGGTGCGAAAAATTTATATAGTGCATCTCTGTCATTCTTACGCACGAAAGCTGAAAAAATGTCAGATAGGGCGAAGAACAAAAACGAATCGCTATATCATTATCTCTTTATTTATCGTTCCCTTTCCATGGAATTTGGGGTCGAGGTTCGTCGATCCTCTACTTCTGTGACAACAAAGTACATCATTTTGCATCAACTCGATATCTGCATGATTATTTTAGCTTACAAAATTTTAGTGTCGGGTGCAGTTCCCTGAGCAAAATGTGACGGCGAGTATTTTGGAAGTTTTCCCGGTTTCTTTGAAAGCAGTAGCGCAGGATCCCCGACCAACGAAGAACAATCCACACGAGCAAAAGAGCTTCGATGTGGCATTCGACATTCGGATAATTGCCAGTTCTTTGAGCCCAGAGTTTGTTCTTCCTAGCGTAGTGCTAGAGTAGGACAAGGGATGATCCCCTCACAAATTGTGGATGCTGATCCATCAACCATTCCAAGACTCCAATCTTGCCCGTACGCCCTCTGTCTAACACCAACAATGACAGCAAACACCATGAACTCTAATACCAACAGCCTATCATTCGCCTCTCTCCCTGCAACGAAGGCTTTGGAGCAGGAGCGACGAAAACTCATGGTCGCAAAAGAGGGCCGACGGGCAAGTCTCAACAAAATCGATCTCGAACTTTTTGCTTTATCGTTCGATGATGAAGCCAACTCCTTTCCCACTATTACATGGGACTCTGACGAAGAATCTGACTCTGATTCAGTTCGCAGCTTGGACACATGGAACTGTTTGATGGCCAAAAGCGACTCCATGAGCTCCTTGGGCAAGCGTGGGCGCGGAGAATCCAATTCGCGCCGTCTTGTCCGTTCGAAGAAAATCAAGTCCGACCTTTCCTCACTTGCGCTCGGACTTGCTGCCTAAATCTTTTCTGTTGTCACAACGACTCGAATCTCTGTACAAAACTGAGAGTCCTTGTTGTCAATTTTGCATGAATTGTAACGAAACCCCCCTTCCAAAAATGATCTCTTTGTGGCACCGGTAACAGATATCTTTGCACAAATAAAGATCAGAATGTATATAAAACCTGATCGTCGCAGATATCTCGATCTGAAACCCACTATAAAGTCCCAGCTTTCTACAATTGCGGTCGCACCCAGTCTGTACCTTCTGACATCGCAATTCTGCTGAACAAAACGTATCTACAATAATTTACCCTCAAATAAAGTAACTTGCAGCTACATCTTTAAATTATGCAGAAGTCAAGATGTGAATGGAAAGATAAATGGCGATAGTAGAATTCATATTTGTTGGTCAATCGCCATAGAGAGGAGGCGGCCACGCCCCTAGGCGTGAATCTGGATTGTAAAGCAATGGCAATTTCGGCTATTTCTATTATGAAGAAAAGTGAAGTGATGTATAAAATCGTACTAACGTTTAGTACTCTTGTTTACTCGTTGTATGGCCCTTGGCCTGGGAAAAGTTTCCCAGTTTCCAAGTGGAGATTGCTGTAGGAAACACGAGTGTTCTCGACAACAACGATATGTGGGCATATGTGAAGGCACGAACATCGCTCGGAAACGGAACTTGACGACGCATCACTCCCTAGTATGACGAAGCCACTTCCGTATTGACATTTCTTTCAAAAAGGCGTAGAAAAAAGGAGACCTGGTAGTGCTCTGCCTCTCCATCAAATCATCACAAGCTAGAAACTCTCCGTCTTCCTCAAGAATCAGACACGTTATATAGCAAGGTTGGCTCTCTAAGTATAAAACAACATGACGCGATATGACGACCGTGTATGAAAATAATTCGCCAGGACAGTTTATAAATTTAGTTCTAATATATGTAGTTTCAAGGATATTGTGAATAGATATCATCATCCCAGCTGAACTGGTCGTTCGGTTCCCTGTCACACGAGAACATTTTATTGACATTGACAGCGGTTCCTCTCTCAAGACATCTTGTTCGTCAAAGGTGAGTGAAGCTGAATGTATCTCCAAGTCCTGACTTTTGTGCTCATGGTTGCCTTGGGTCAGGCTCTTGGGATGAGCACGTCCCGAGACGGCAGGTGAGAATTTGAGCTAGATTCCCAAGATTTCTAATGATTTTTGGCTTCTCATGTTGTATATCCAATGGGTCCCCGTGTGGATGGCAGTGTGAGCATGAGTATCAGCAACAGTGGACGCCGCCTGGTCGGAAAGCTGACTCCAGAAAATACAGTCTTTCTACTGTGTGACATTCAGACTCGATTTCGCCCTCTCATTTACCGCAGTGAGACTGTGATCAACACGGCACGATACATGACATCAGTAGCCAAAGCCTTGAATATTCCTGTGGTCATCACCCAGCAGTACACCAAGGTTTTCGGTGATACCATCACGGATTGTTTTGCGGACCCCAACGATATTGCCAACTATCCAGTAGTTGAAAAGAAACAATTCTCAATGTGTGTTGAAGAAGTCAACAAGGAGTTGAATGAGTTGAATAGAAAATCAGTGGTCTTGTTTGGTATTGAAGCTCATGTCTGTGTACAACAAACGTGTTTGGATTTGTTGGAAGAAGGCAAGGAAGTTCATCTGATTCTGGATGGAGTCAGTAGTCAACAATCCTATGATCGTGAAATAGCCCTCCAGCGCATGAGCCAAGCTGGTGCGTTTGTCACTACCGCTCAATCTGCCGCGTTCATGTTGATGAGATCCGCAGAACATGAACATTTCAAGGCAGTGAGTAAACTAACAGTGGAACACATGAAGCTTCCAAACGAGTTCAGCGAGGTAGTACCTGGTAAACTATGAGACTGTGACACTAGCAAGAAATCTGTTATGAGCGAAACTGCTTCAAATCAAGGTTGGAACGACTTTAAAACGACCATTTAATGAATAATCCATCATTTCAACATTCCATGTCTAGAATTAATGTTGTCATGTTGCGATTGATGCTTGGCTGTCCACAACAGCAATCTTGTTGGTGGTCGTAGTGAATTCATGACAAAGATGTTGTGGAACATAGTATATTGTCGGATGTTCCACTATGGTCATTCCTCGCAATGCTGTTTTCAAAGAATCGGATGGGCCAAGTTTAATGTAGAGTGGATTTTTGGAATTACATGGCAGTCGTTTGATGAATAGACTATAGTCACCAGGAGGCGACACAATCTTTGCTCTTTGGAACTGCTTGGATATGTGGTCTGCTAGATTTGGCTTCGTTTTCCGATAGATTAAAGGTAACCAGCTCCTTGGATGGGTGAATGATTACTTCCACCTTCCAGGTAATTGTATCTCTGGGTACGCAATACCATGAAGAATTGGATTGGTGGCGTGCCATCATGTCTGGCATAATTTGCAAAGTGATTTCGCGAAGTTCCGCTTGCTGCACCAACCGACGGGATTTTTTGCTTTTGTTTGTCTGGTTTTGTGGCGAACGGTCATCCGTTTTCATTCGTTTCCCATTTCCAGGTAGATGTTGTAGCACTTCTTCCAGAAAAAAGTAGTCACTCCTTAAAGTTCTGTCAGTCATTCGGCTGACCGGAACAAATTCACCTCGATTTCGTTTTCCAGAGCATCCCGTGCGTTGCTTGTGACATTGGCAACAACTTAAAGAGCATGTTCGAGCGAGACATGCTGGGCATTGATAGATGGGGGTATTTATTTGACATTCCGAGCATGACATGTTACTGGATGCCATTGGACCCTTTCTTTCATCGTCTATGCGATCATCAAACATGGCACATGGGACTTCAGTGAGTGGTTGCGCTGTCCACTGTATCCCAGTAGGTACTTATACCAGGTACCTAGCACCAAAGTCCAATTACCATGACTTGTCTGACTCGAATAACTACCGATACACACCACAAGCTACCGAGTCAAGCAAATGGTACCAGGTATACTGGTGGGAACAAAATACCTGCCCTGTGGAGAAACCCAGTCAAAGGGGAGTGTGTCCTTTGACTGTTGTGTTTTTTTCTTGGAGCGAGGATTCCGTAACAAGGCAGAAGGACCCGTGTCCAGCTAGCACTGGTTATGTCGAGAAACACAGTCCGATGGGAGTGTGTCCTTTGGCTGTTGTCTTTTTTTCTTGGAGCGAGAAAAAATTACTACGGCAGAAGTCCCCGTTCCTAGTTGGTCGTACTGGTGGTTTCCGATTCCCAATCAAGTGGTGTCCTTTGACTGTTGTCGTTTTTCCTAGCATGGCACACGGCCTTTTCACATCGAAAGTTTACAATTAACGACATGGACAAATTTTTTTGATAAGTAGGATCCTGGCTTTTATCGATTGCGCACGACTGCATAGTAATATTTTTGGTCGAACAGAATTTACTGCTGAAGTGGTGAACAGAGAAGATACTCCTGCTTCAACGAGCCAGTCAACAGAATTACCCTCCATTGATCAACCGTGTAAATGAAAGTTTTTGGTCTATATATCCTTTCTGAACCGCTGCCGGAATTAGATAGAAAAAAATGTCTTGTGACGTCAGCATTTAGCTACTGCCTCGAGATTTTTGGTGAGTAGACGGCGATCACAAATTTTGCAGCACAAGACTACCAGATAGTCAAATTTACAAAGCGATGGTCCTCAAACATTGCATCCTGCTTGCACAGACCATAAATTCTTGAAAACAAACACAAGTAAAGCAACCATGAAGTACCACCACGCTATCGTTTTGCTCTTGGCTGGACTTTCTAGTCAAGCTGCTGGTCAACTCCGTGGCCGCGACCTTGCCGAGCTTGTCGATGGCCAATACGAGCGGCAACTAAGTGCCAATGGTGGATCCACTTCTAAGGGAGGTTCAAAAGGAAAAGGATCCAAAGATGCTGGGTCGGAACCAAAGGAAACCTCGGAACCAAAGGAGCCCTCTGAACCAGCTGAACCCAAGGAAACATCTGCACCTAAGGAAACCGAACCCATGGAACCAGCTGAACCAAAGGAACCAGCTGAACCCAAGGAACCAGCTGAACCTAAGGAACCTAAGGCACCTGCAGAACCAAAGGAGACAAAGGGTTCAAAGGGCACGGGCACGACAAAGATGAGCAAGAAAGAAAAAGGAGATGACAAGGAAAGTCAGAAGCTTTCAAAGAAGGACAGCGAACCCAAGGCTCCTAAGGAACCCAAGGATGATGAAGAAAGCAAAAACACCAAGGGATCTGGTGGTGGAAAGGGTGGTAGCAAGACAGGAAAGGGCAGCTCTGGTGGCAAGGGAGGAAGCAAGGGAGGAAAGGGAGGCTCTGAAGAGAAAAACACCAAGGGTTCCAACACAGGAAAGAGTGGAGGAAGCAAATCTGGTGGAACGGAAGACACAACAACCTCAACTGATGTCGAAGCCGATGGAAACTAGATTATCTCTGCTATTCTCCGCACTCCTTCTTGTATACTGCACAACTTGAATTTCGTGGTTCAAGTTGTTTCACTATAACGGAACTGCTGTTCCAAAACAAGCCTGGCGGTAACCTTCATTTGCGTCGGTGTAAATTTCCTTTCTCGCAATGGGGATGAAAATGCAAACAAGATGTTGGATCTGTAACTACTAAAGAAGATTATACATTTTCATTTCTGTGCCAAACCGAAATACTATCGGTATAAAATATTATTCTTTTGATAGAGATTGACGTTAAGGAACAGCAAGTAATAAAGCAAGGAAGGGGCTTGATTCATCACGGTAAGGACAATTTTATCGTTTCACTCTTGTTGATTATTTACTCTCGGACAACAAAATCATAACGTCCCTCTTGGGGCTTTATGGCTGCTTTCCCATGTCGCAAACTACCGTAAAAGCAGCATGGCTTTCCGAACTTCGTGAATGTTGACCAAAAGTTTATTCTTAATTCATTCATGTAACGAAGTGTTGACTATTCTTCAAACCACTGGCATTATATATCTACGGGAGGCGTACTCTAACTTGTCCTAGTAGGAGAATTGCCTCTTGTCACTGGACTCTCGTTTTCCATAAGGGTTGGAGGCACTAAAACCGTGTCCCGATGAGAGCTTCCCCTTGCTCCCAGGCACTTTCTTGGCGTTGCGTTTGTCACCACGAGCGGAAAAGGCGAGATCAACTCGAGGAGGTGTTTTGAATCCAAATGCCAAACCGACTGCTTGCAAGTCAAGCTCGTGGACGTTGAAAATATCTCGCTGTGAGTGACTGGCGTAGGCAAGCAGGTAACTGCGGTAAGCGTCGCGTGCTGCTTTATTCAAGTAATAATTCTTTTCGATTAGCGCTTCAAGTTGCGATTGAACATTGGCAACCTTGTTAGAAGGGAATTCATACTCATTCAAAGTGACTTTGGCTTTTGATTGCAAATATCGAAGGAATCCAGTTTCCTCTGGAGTGAGGAACATGAGAGCTCGCCCTGAACCAGTGGCACCACGAGCGGTTCGTCCCACTCTATGAATGTATTCCTTGGGATCATCTGGGGGATCAAATTGGATGATCCAGTCCACTTCTGGAATATCCAATCCACGTGCTGCCACATCGGTACAGAGAAGAGTGGCACTCTTGGCCTTTTGGAATTGAAAGAACGTCGTGGTTCGTTTCACTTGCTTTTGACGTCCATGTATATCCATGACAGAAATATCGATATAGTTCAACAGTTCAGCATGATACTTGACAGAGTTACACGATGAAAAGAAGACCATAATCTTCTTGTGCTTGTTCTTTTTCAAAAAGGTAAAGAGAAGCAAAAATCGTTTGTCGGATGGACAAGTGACGTAGCCTTGTTCTAGATTTTCAGTGGTTGCTTCCTTGGAATCATCTTCGACAGAGACATAAATGGCAGTCTTGGGGTTGATGGAAAGTCGAGCAAGATCTTCGACTTGTTTTGTCTGTGTGGCAGAAAAGAGCATCGTCTGGCGCTCTTTGGGTAACATTTTGACAATGGCACGAAGGTCATCCTCGAACCCGATTTCCAAGATACGGTCTGCCTCATCCATACAAAAGACTAAAAGGTTACGCGTCACAAAGCCCGGTGAATTTTGTAAATGATCCAAAAGTCGGCCAGGAGTAGCAATAATAATATTGACTCCCTTGCGCAATCGCTCGGCTTCTGTCTTGCGATTGGCTCCTCCCATAATTAGACCATACGTCAAATTTCCAGCATGATCGTCACTCAACAGTTCCTTGCAAACTCCATAGGTTTGCATGGCTAGTTCTCTTGTTGGTGAGAGAATCATGGCACCAGTTCCATTTCGAGTTTGGAATTTGGCCTTGCGCAAAAGCTCAATGATGGGAATAAGAAAGGCCAGAGTCTTACCAGATCCAGTTTTGGCAGCACCAATCAAATCTTTGCCTGCCATGAGAGGAGGAATAGCTTTGGCTTGAATTTTGGTCATCTTCTCATATCCCATGTCTTTAATGGCCTTTTGCATGGAATCGGTCAGTGGGAGGGAGGAAAAGGAATCTTCCGAATAAAAGCCTTTCTTGACGACCGACATTTGCGACACGTCGAGTGTATCGCTATCGTTGTTCTTCTTTTCCTCATCCTTGTCATCGTCGTTGCTGAGTTTCTCTTCCTTTGTGGTCTTCTTTTGCTTCTTTGTCTTTTTCAGGGAATTGCTGGCACTTTTGTCCTCGTCACCTTCGTCCTCCTCATCATCACTATCGTTGTCAGCATCACTATTCTTGCGTTTATTGGTCTTTTTGGATTTTTTGGATTTATCCATGGATGGTGATGCTTCGACGACGGGGGGTTCCTCCTCTTCCTCATCACTGTTGTCATGGTCCAGATGTTGTTCCGATTCTTCAAACTTGGCTTGTTTTTCCAAGTATTGCTCTTCCTTGGCTTTTTCTGCCTTTTTCTTGTGCTGCTTTTTGATTCTATCCTTCTTACTCATGACGGTTGTTGTTGTTGCTTTCTCTTTTTAATCCTTGCGTAGAATCGAAATGAAAACGGTTTGGTCCTTTCAACAAGAATGTGGGCAAGACACTAACTGGTGTGTCAAACGTCCTTTGTCGACGAAAGTAATATAATTCGATAGAGTGGCACGAAAAATTAATTCTCGAATGGTCGAGATGCTCTCACAGGACGACTTACAGACATTTTGAGTCCAAGTCGTCGACTTGGGCGAATGGCCATGAGAGAACATCTTGGATCTTCCCGCCATACATTGCATTCGATTGGCATCATTGGTGGTATCATCATGAGCAAAAACAAAAAGGAAATTCGGAGTGCAGTGGTGTGGATCCATGAATTGATGACAGTAGTGCGCTGGACGAGACTATAATAATAATCAATAAATATAATATCATCTTCACGGTGGAACGACAAAGAATACCTTTCTTGTCCCCATGGCGATGGAATCGGAACAGGGAGCCAACTGCCATCGTGGTGGGCAACGCGACGAGGCAACCATAACGTCGTCGTCATTTTCTGCACAGCATCAACAACAACAACATTCCGTCGACGCGAACCATCGGAACAAGACATGCTTGGAACTAAGATCTGGTGGTGCGATGAATCTAGAACAACCGGATCCCATGGATCTTTCTCGCTATGCCGCGGATTACCCACTAGTTCGAGACATGCTTCAATACGAAAAAGTTCGCCAAGCATGCTTTCATTGCGATGGATTTGATCACTTTGTGTATCCACAAGGGGATGGGGGGTGGATAGAGACCTTGTGTACCCTTCGTGGTCGAGCACTGCACAATATCATCATGCCATGGTTGGTGGTTACCATTCATGCTACCGTGGTCGTCATCATTTTCGAATTTTTGAATGTTAGTCAAAGTGATTTGGAGAGTGCCGTGGGCGATTGGGTCGGCTTTTATGGTCTGGTATTGAATGTGGTTTTGAGTTTTTTGTTAGTGTTTCGATTAAATCGGGCCGCCGCGAGGTATTGGGAAGCACGCACCGTTTGGGGGGTATTTATTGGGGTGGGAAGGACCATGGTCAGTGGCATTTTGAATCATGGTGGCCATGATCCCATGCTTCGGGATGAAGCCATTCGATGGACAGCTACCACCGCCGTCTGTGTCATGGTATTCATGAGAGGAGACGCTATACTACCACCACACATTCTCGATGGAATTTTGGAACATGAGGAACTGCAACGTCTCCAATTGGTCAAGCACATGCCAATCTATGCCACGGATCGGATACGGGATGCCTTGCGACGTCTCTTTTTGGTAACTGCAACTACACCAACCTCCTTGGCCCATGCTTGGACAGTCCAGCGGGATCGTTTAGAACAAGATTTGAATGTGTACATGACACAATTTGGAGCCATGGAACGGATTCGTGCCACCCCCTTGCCCATTGTCTACGTGGCACATTTACGAACCTTTCTCCTCATTCAATTACTATTGTTCCCCTATGTGTTTGCTACCCAGCAACATTGGGCCACCATCCTATCGACTATGATTACGGCCTTTGCCTTTCTTGGTATTGAAGGTGCTAGTATGGAAGTAGAAAACCCTTTCAAAAAAGGTCATGTCAACAACTTGAATATGGATGGATTGGCTCTGGCTTTGATCCAAAACATTCAACAACAAGTTCAGTGCAAGGCCGACTTGGACATTTCTCGACGACAAGAGCGATGATGAGTCTATGTCTATTTTTGCATTGTCGTCGTGCGAATGGGCCTCTACAATAGTATTGCACCATCCATGGTGTTGCATGCTCAAGATGGATGGACCTCTTCCTTGCCGTGTTTTACGTTTTACTCGTGCCCACCAGGTAGGTCACAAACCCCGTAATTCATGCCGCGGTATAGTTGCTTGATAGCCACAAAAACAATGCCCACAATTCATTGTAAAAAAGTACTAACTACTACTAACGTACGTAGTAGGAATCGCTTCAAGAAGGGTACTACCGGTAGTTTACAACTTCTCGACTGAGACGAGCTACAGTTACAAAACTAAGCCGCTCTGTTGAATCACGAATGACTCCCCACGTCGTCGGCCATTTTTTTCATCTCGTTTCTCGTTGCACACTTTTTTATTTTACTGTTGCCCAAGAGCAGTGAGAGTATCTCTCCCTGTCGTCAGGTGACACATTACCAAAATGGTCCCCCCAACGAAACAGGTTGGAAGGCGACAATCAAGAGTCACAGCACCGTTTCCTACGAATATTCTTCGACAGCCTTCCGCCTTGCATGGCAAAACCGACCATGAGACAACAACTCTTGCTCACTCCTTCAGCAATGCTATCGGTCCCATTTCCTTGGCGGGTGGAACGGCGGTGGTTTATACATCCCTACTCAACCACCCAAGTTCTACCATGACCAATCTATCCTTTGTCTTGATGATACTCTTGGCAGCCCAGTACGCCCTCCAACCTCGGTTGTCGCGCAAGTACATACCACCACAACTCAACAAACAGTCGGTGGCCTTGGTGGAGGAGGTTGTCAAGACAGGAATGGCAGCAGCTGTGTTTGCTGCCAAGCCTCAAGATGTGATTCAGAGTTCTCTTCAAGGTACGTAATGCGTGTACCAATCCATTTGTTCTTTCGGTCGACCCCGTCCAGAGAAAATTCCCAAATTAATGACTCGCATCATCATCATTATCATCTACATACAGATTGGACATTATCATCGTCCTTGGCTATCGCAGGTCTTCCAGCCATGTTATATGCCTTACAAGGAGTACTACAGTACATATCGCATCAGAATCTAGATCCAGTTACCTTTAACGGTTTGACTCAAACCAAAACATTGAGCGCAGCACTATGTTGTTGGTTACTGATTGGGACAAGGCAATCTCCTGTCCAAATATTGGCCTTGGGAATTCTCTTTGCTTCCGCATTGGTCTTTCAAGGCTATGTGCGCATAGGGACATGGTTTCGTCCGAATGCTGTTGTTGTGGACGCTGCTGACTCGGCCATGAGTAAGACTCGGCAAGAAGATTGGGTTTTTCGTGGTATCGTACCGTGCTTGGGAGCGGCATTCTTGAGTGGTCTAGCGGGGGCATTGTCACAAAAAGGATTACAATTGACTGGTATCACCGGCCGGGATCCCTTTCTCTACACGGTTGAGATTTCATTCTTCTCGGCATTGACGCTTTGGTTCAACATGATGAGATCGAACGAGTTCTCCAACATGGAATGGCAAAAGCAAAAGGCCTATTGGACATGGAAAACTATGATTCCTATTGTAATCAAAGCGGCAGGTGGTGTCATCACAGCATTGGTTCACAAGTACGCAGGGTCCGTGGCCAAGGGCTTTGCTCTCATGTTCGGTCTATTGCTATCGGGATCGATACAACTATGCATGTCGGATGAAACGCTACAACCTCATCAGGTCGTCGGCACATTGATGATCATGTTATCCACTTGGCTTCACTTTACGCATCCACCTGTATAGATACATGGTTTTGGGATGTTAAGGAAGTGGCTGATGGATCCAGGGTTCAACAAAGTGCCGACACGACGTATTCGTGCCGGCTATTTAGTAAGGCTTTGTTTTCTGGGCCTAGCTAGTACAAAAGGTAGTTTCAATCTATCTACCGGTAGTTGGTCGTACTCCCGAACCACGAACCAGGTTGTACCTGGGATGTTGTTAGTTTGCACTAGGTAGTACAAGTCGGAAAGTTCGCTCACTGAGCGTTGCGAAGGCCGGACTTCGCTGACGTACGATTTTATGTACCGGGTAAAGATCTTTTGTGATGTCACCGGATGACGATTTGTGGCCAGTAGCAGCTGCTGAATCTTTTTACGGAATTATATTTCGTTATTTGTGACTCTGGTATTGATTTCAACGCAGAATCCTACAGAAAGAAAATCCGATAGAGAAAGATCTGGTGGTGGTGATGGAGGTGATGGGTCCATGGATCCCCTGACGGCGCAACCGACCCATATCTCACTGCTGTCGCTACCGGAACCCTGTACCCATTGTCCTACTTGTTGGCGTGTTTTCTGACTTGCACTTTTTTGATAGAATGTTGTTCAGAAGTATTGTTGTTGCTGCAGCCCTAGCAGCCCCTGTTGTGGCCTTTGCCCCTATCGCTCATCCGGCGATTGCCAAGTCCGCCTTGCGCGTCGCCACCGACCCAATCAAGTCCGAGGAACTTGTAACCAAAGAGGCCAATACGAAGCCCACTCGTCGTACCAAGCCCACCTTGGATCCCTTGAACCCAGAGTTTGAGCGTATCAAGTCGGTTCCTTATAATGAGGCATTCCCCAACTCGACCAAGGAATACAAAACTGTAACTCATGAAAATGGCCGCGTTCTTAACATTCCCTTCCGTCGTATTCACATTGACGATGCTGATCGACCATACCTTGACCTTTATGACACGTCTGGACCTCAGGGTTACGACCCCAAGGTTGGTCTTCCCAAGCTGCGTAAGGAATGGGTAGAAGACCGTGAAGGGAAATTTGAGCGTTACACGCAGATGCACTTTGCCCGACAAGGTGTTATCACCGAGGAAATGTTGTTTGTTGCGGAGCGCGAAGGCGTGGAAGCCGAATTCGTCCGATCTGAAATTGCTCGTGGACGAGCGATTATTTGCTCGAACAAGAACCACTTGGAGCTTGAGCCACAAATCATTGGACGAATGTTCAAGGTCAAGATCAACGCCAACATTGGAAACTCGGCCATTACCTCCTCCATAGAGGAAGAAGTCGAAAAGCTTCAATGGAGTACCCTTTGGGGTGCCGACACACTCATGGACTTGTCCACGGGTAAACACATTCACGAAACCCGTGAGTGGATCATTCGAAACTCTCCCATTCCAGTCGGTACTGTTCCCATCTACCAAGCCTTGGAAAAGGTAGACGGTATTGCCGAGGATTTGAACTGGGAAGTTTTCCGAGAGACTTTGATCGAGCAAGCCGAACAAGGCGTTGATTACTGGACGATCCACGCTGGTGTGTTGCTCCCCTTTGTTCCCATGACTGTTAATCGCATGACCGGAATTGTCAGCCGAGGCGGATCTATCCATGCTAAATGGAACATTTTCCACCACAAGGAGAACTTTGCTTACGAGCACTGGGATGATATTCTTGACATTTGTGCTCAGTATGACATTGCCCTTTCGATTGGTGACGGTCTCCGCCCTGGTTCCATCCATGATGCCAACGACGAGGCTCAATTTGCCGAGCTCAAGGCCCAAGGTGATCTCACCCGTCGTGCTTGGGAAAAAGATGTTCAAGTCATGAATGAGGGTCCTGGTCACGTTCCCCTGCACAAGATCGCCGAAAACATGCGCAATCAATTGGAATGGTGCAGCGAAGCTCCTTTCTACACACTAGGACCCCTTACTACGGATATTGCCCCAGGATACGACCACATCACTTCGGCCATTGGTGCAGCGAATATTGGAGCGCTTGGAACCGCCATGTTGTGTTATGTCACTCCCAAGGAGCATCTTGGATTGCCCAATCGTGACGACGTCAAGGCAGGAATCATTGCCTACAAGATTGCAGCTCATGCCGCAGATTTGGCCAAGGGTCTCCCCCGCGCACAGGACCGTGACGACGCTCTTTCCAAGGCTCGCTTCGAGTTCCGTTGGAATGATCAATTCAATCTGTCGTTGGATCCAGTGACTGCCCGTGCCTTCCACGACGAGACTTTGGATAGTGAAGCCTCGAAGACTTCTCATTTCTGTTCCATGTGCGGACCCAAGTTCTGCTCGATGAAGATTACCGAAGACGTCCGTCAGTACGCTGCCGAGAAGGGATATGGCGTGGACCAAGAGGTATTGCAGAAGGGTATGCAAGAAATGAGTGAGAAGTACAAGCAGCTTGGAAACAAATTGTATTTGGAAGAGATGGAGAACGTTGTCAATCCTCTCGCAGATTTGACTCCTTAAGATATTTGTTATTGTTGCATGGTGTGATGCAAGCCCAGTTTCGTTTGCGGGAGCTTAATTGCTGAGAGACTATATACCGCCAGAACCTGCTCGTGGTAATGCACGCGTGAGGAAACAACGATAGACTGGTAATGATGATATGATTGACTGTGAAATGAAAATATGGAAATGGATTCGAGGAAGAATTTTTGTTGCGGTCTTGGTATATCTTTGGTGGAGAAGGTTCATGGGTGTACTGTAGATCTGTTAACTTTGAAATTCTCTGTTAATTCCAAAGGATGGCTTTTCCATGGAGTCTACGGTCTGTACGGAATCAAGGGCTACGGTAATGACGGTAGCATTACATTTCAGCAGATCCTACCAGCCGAAAGGCTGCACACATCGGGATTTCATGACTACTAGTAGTAGGGATGTAGGGATGAGTGATGATTGAGGAACGTGAAAGTAGTTATGAAAAGTAAAAAGGAAAAGTAAAAAGGGAGTAGAAAGGAAAAAAGGACACCCCAGTTCGCGCGAGGACTAAAAGGAAAGCTTACTCAGAACGAGAATCGAACTCGTGACCTCCACTGTTGTAATGCCGTAGCACTGTTAAAGTAGCGTCATAACCAACTAGACCATCCGAGCAGCTGCTCACTTTCGCAGAAACATCTATCATATACAACTTATTATTATTATTGCCTGTCTGCACCATCGGATTTCTGTTTTTCCTCCTTGCAAAAATGGCCAAATGGCCAAACGTATTTCACCCCATCACGTAACAGAAATGCAATGAAGCGAGCATAAATCGCCATGAATAAAACTTTCCTGGTGGTCTACTTGGTCTTTTTTTCCTCAATTTCCCAGCAAGCCGTGTTGGGGTTTGCGATATGTGCCACCTTGCTTCGGACTCATTTCTTAATAGAGGATATTGGAGTTGACAACTTTACAGAAGCACCAGTTACGAGCGGCAGCAATACCATCTCTCCCTTGAAAGCACTAGATTTCTTTTTATCGATACGAGCTGATCTAGAAAAGTCCAAGGCTGGGACTATAGAGATTGTATCGCGTGGATCTTCCAATATCCCCAAGCACCAACCGATCGAGGTGGGCGTTTACACAAGAACAGAAAAAGATACAATCATTACCCTCGTTTCCAAAGGCCAAACTCTGTCCGTCTCTCAATTAGAAGCGGCATTGAAGGATTCGTCTGTCCGACTGGTACAGGGCGACGAGACGATATCATTCTGTGGATTCCCTTTAGGGTGTGTTCCTCCAATAGGTCACTTGACTGACAAAGATGTGAAAATTGTTGTCGATCAAGAGCTGTTGCAACATTGTCAGTCGAACAATCTTGCCATACTAGGCAGCGCTGGATGTCCCTACTGGCAGTGTTTAGTGGATATTGATTGGATGGTATCACTGCCAAATGTAAAGGTGGCGTTGATCACATCTCCCAACGAGAATGGTGGCATTGAAATAGCGGGGAATCACGACGTTCCCGCACCCTGGACCGCGATAGATGGACCGCACGAAACTGAGCTTGCATCACCCCGTCCATTACTGGAAACGGACCCTCCACCCTCGAGTGTTGCACGCTTGGTGGCTCGACAACGAGATTTGTCTAATCCCTTGACACCGACACTGGTTGAAATCAAAGGGCAGATTGGCAAGGTGGATCGCAAAGGAAAACGCAATGCCATCTGTGAGCTCCTGCCTTGTCAAGAGAACCTTGATAGAGTTAATTCTGATCCTTCCTCAGAATCTTTACCCTGGAGCTTCAGCAATGGAGAACCCTTGACAATTCGTCTCTTGGTCGGGAAACCAATTTTGCAGAAACTTGGCACTACTCAGGGAGAAGCTGCCATTGAACATCTGCGTGAAGGAGTCGTCATTCAAGCAAAGGCGATGACAAATGTCGGCAATCGAGACGCTCTGGAAGCATGGGTTCGCGATCGAACGATGGAATTGCTTTTGATGGACTACCAGATATTCACCCAAGATGGAGCAGTCGACGATGACTCTCTTCTCTCGTCGGAGCGTCACAAGCACAAACCGCAATCGAGTATTGCTGTGCCGATTCTACCTCACTTGACACTTCAGGATATTTTCAAGAATTCTGTTGCCATTGAAATGGTCGACAGTCTCGAGTCGATTGAAAGTTTTGCTCGTGACTATGAAACCCTTCAATTCTATCTCGACGAAGGGGAGGTGTCATCCATGGTTGGTGTTGATTGTGAGTGGCAACCAAATCAACTTGCAGATCCAGATGGAGTGCGGCCAGTCCTTTTACTGCAACTGAGTTTTCATGCCCTCGGAAAAGTATTCTTGTTTGATTTGAAGTCATTATGTCGACCACTGTTACCCCAAGACGAGGATATGAATGCACTTGAGAAGAGGGCCTCAGACGCTCTGTCAAAGCTATGGGCGTCAGAAAAAGTGTTCAAAGTAGGATATCAACTAGGTTCCGATCTTCGACGCATCGCGGCGAGTTACCCCCACATCGCTTGTTTCCAGGAAGTACAATACGTGATCGAAGTTGACAACTTGGTGAAACGGGTACTACACATCACGAAACAAAAGAAGTCACGGTCGATTACAATGTCCTTAGCTCGGATGACTTCACATTACATGGGAAAAACAGTCGACAAAACATTTCAAATATCTGACTGGATGGCTCGTCCACTAACGGACGAACAGAAAAATTATGCTGCTCTAGATGCGGCAGTTGCTCCTTCTCTGGTCGAGAAAGCCTTCTCATCAGTCAATGCATACATTAATCCCAATGTACCGAGAGTTGAACGATGGGACGGCGATGAAGGATTGGCCAACGTTGTCAACTCGATGCGCTTTTCCTTTCTAGAGACAGAGGATGTGAAATCCGCCAAAAAGCTACAAGCCAAGCAAATCGTCGGAGATCACTGGGTAGTTACCCAGTCATGGATTTCAGGTCAAGATTCACCGAGTCCCATTTCTTGACGACGATCTCTCAATAACTTTTCTCCTTCCTGTAAGGTTCGACAATTACCGCATCCCCTTCACTCACGATTTTCATCTTTCGATCTTGTTCAAAGTGGACGTGGCTAAGTCCTCTGTGAATTGTTTCAATGCCAATTTGACACCAGCTATCAAAGCGCTATAAAATCATAGCTAGTAGAGCTCAGGTATTCGTTTGATAGTTTCCGGAGACCCCCCAATACGAAGATAACCGCTCGATTGGTCTCCAGCACAGTGTCCCAGGAAATAATCGCCGTAGTAATTACCAATCTGGCCTTTTTTGATCCCTTCATCCCGAGTCAACTCGTACAATTTGGATTCGAGATCTCGCCGATATTCGTGCCAGATTTTTCGCGACGCCATGCACTGATCATAGTCAATAATGTCCACGGGCATGGCGTTATTGCGGTGGTAGAGCTTGCCGGGATCGTCAGACCGGTAGGCCATGCACGTCCACGGCTTGCGACAGGCCGTGTAATGGATGCTATAAATGTCATCAATATTGGTGGTTCGACAGTCTTCACAGGTGGGTCGTCCACTCAAGCACTTGCCCCGTGCTTCGACAATCGCACGGACAGCATTGTAACGACAGTTGTTGAGTTCTACCCATGTACCCGGCACCTGAACATCATAGTAGTAGGCAATAAGCCCTTGCATGGCCCTGGCACCAACAAATCCTCCATACCCCAATCCAGCCCACCCATTGGCAGGCTGAAATCCTTCCACATAGTCCCCTTCTCGAATGATGTCAAGAAGTCTATCAAAGTGCTTTTGGGACGGCTTGAGTACCCAAAACCCAGCCTGAAAACCAGATTTTCTTCCAGGAAAGGTACTTGTATAATCTCTGGTAATCATGGCTTCAATATTCGAAGGCCAAGGTGCGGTTGGATCTTCTCTTTCGACACGGGACCGCGTATCCTCATCCGTGGCTCCCAGCATGACGTCAAAGACGGCATCCATGGGTTTTCGAAAAATGAAATCAATATCCAAATGGACCACCAATGGAGCAGGAATCTGATAGGCGTAGAGTTTGACGAATTCGTGGGCCCCACAACAATATTCTTTTTGAATGTGCTTTTTCAAGTACTCCCCCTTGATTTCGTGGGGGAGAATGGGTGGCTTTTTAATGAGAATCTTAAATCCAGCATCTTGTAAAATGGGTGCACAGTCTTGGGCTTGTTGATGGATGATGGCATACATTTCGTAATCATAGCGGCTTCCACTATTTGGATTCCGAACGGAATTTTGATGAATCGAGTGACGAAGGACGATACTGGCGTCTTGAAGTCCAGCCACCGAGGATTGTCCTGACTTGTGGTGATCCGTACAGTCAATGAGAGAAATAGCATAGGCAACTTTGATGGGCTTGCCATCTGTGGATTTCCAAGTTGCCGGTAGAGACTTGTTGCTTGTTGCTGGCGTTGTCGATTTGGGATCGTTTGCGGATTCAGCTAGAGATGATTGAGTAGTGCCATCTGAAATAGAAGGCATCTCGCTATCCGAATCAACTCTAATGGGGGGTTCTTGGGCAAGCGATACTGTAGTCCCCCTCCATGTCAGTAGGATGACGGCTACAGAGATGAGCAATGCCTTCACAAAGAATTTTACGGAAGGGCGACGAATAACGAGCTGTGTTGCATGAATACCTCGACTTGGACCCGTCAAGTTCCGACTGTCATCCTCGTCATGATTTTTTGGTGTGATTTGTTGCCGTTTTGATTGCCTTGGCAATGAACCTTTCTTGACAGGCAATCTCATCATGCTCTGGTTGAGACCATCTCCGTGACGTTGAGGAGGGTTGGGTGGAGGATTATAATGACATCAACTCAAAAGTTCGGTTAAAAAAAGGAATCAGATTCTTGAACAGCAGGTCGTTCAAAAGTATCAGCCAAATCGACTCGTACTACGACGGTTCAAGCAGTAGAACCTGGTACCAGGTACCGGTCTTACTTTAGCTACCGGTACAACTTGCGAGTTCTAGGTAAACTATCGGTACCTGTGCTATTTGATAAAATTGCGTTAACTACTATTCAGCACAACCAAGTCGTTGGTTGATTTTCTAGCTTCGTTCAAAGGTCCACTCTTGATCTTTGCGTGCTACTCCTTTTTTGGTGGTGGAATGGGACGAACGAGTACTCCATCGACAGGAACGGGAATGATGGCTTTTTCTCTCCATGGAATATCCCTGGCCCACTCCAAATCTTGAACTACCGGACTCACCATGTCAAAGTCTGACATTTTTCGAGCCAAGACTGCCAAGAAAATTTTCATTTCTACCATGGCTAAATCATATCCCAAGCAAAATCGTGGACCAATCCCAAAGGGAATCCACTCTTGTCCCGGCCGTCGTTGTGGTTGTTGGTTGTCGCTATTGGTGGTCGTTTCTTCTTCCACTGATGAGGATGATGATGATGATGGTTGCCATCGAGTAGGATCAAAGCCTCGAATGACATTCATATGTGACAAATCGTCTTGAAAAGTCATTGGATCACTCAAATGGGTATTGTATCGATCATAGGTTATACCCCAACCAGCTGGTATCTGGTAGCCGTCCACCACAATGGTTGATTTCGTTCCCCGCATAGAACCACCAATAATGGGTTTTAGTCGGAGAGACTCGCGGACCACACCATCTAGATAGGTACACTGGTCCAGAGTTTCTCGATCCAAGATGCCTAATGAGGATGATGACGACGATACATCCGCTCGCTGTTGGTTTAGGACTCGTTGTTGTTCTTGGACAAGTTCTTGCCAGGCATTTGGCTTTCTTGCTGTTGTTGTTGTTGTTGTTGTTGTTGTTGTTGTTGCTTTATGTTTCTCGGACTGCTGATTTAGTCCCAACAATAAAAGACAATTCGTCAATGTTCCCGCTGATGTTTCACTCCCCGCCAATATCAAAAGAAGTGTATTGTCAATAATTTCTTCCTTGCTGAGACGACGGCCATTGGGATCATCGGGATCCTTGGCAAACCACATGCCACTAACTGTCGATGCATCGGGACCGGTTTGTTCCAAAAGGGATAGTTTGTCTTCAATTTTTCCCACCAAATAATTGCGAGCTTGGATCCAACTCGGAGTAGTAGTATTCTCATCATTCGTATCCTTGTCAGCAGCAGTAGTAGTAGGACCTGTATAGACGGCACCAATCCAAGTCTTGACTTGAGCAAGAAAGTAATCCACTTCTTGCTCTGGTAAATCTTGTAATCCAATAATATGTCGACAGGCAATTTCGAGGGTATATTTCAGACACAACTCTTCCACATTTATAGTAGTAGGAGCAGTAGAAGACGAGGGTACCACCAGGACCTGGTCGATTAATCGTTCCGCCGTTTGTTGAATATTGGGAATGAGTGGATTGACCTTGGCTGGCTGTACGGCCATGCCAATCAATTTGCGCAACGTCGCATGCTCCCGTTTATCCTTGACACAACGCAATGAATGGGTTCCCACAATTTTGGAAGTAAAGGGTACCATTTGCGAAGTAATGGAATCAAATTCTTGCGAGAGGATAGCCTTGGAAGTGGCATATCCCGAAACAATGGCAATGCCTCGATTTTTACTAAAGAATTTGTAAATCTTGGGTCGTTGCAGTTGTTCATACAATCGAAAGAATAATACTCCCGGACCAAAGTCGGGCGAGGATTCTCGTGGATTGAATCCACGAAAGGGACATCCCAAAGGACCGGGAGGTAGGGGTTCGGAATAGGCCAAATCTGGTCCGGTATTGGGCCACAATATATTGCGAATGGGTCGTGAAACCTTGGCAAGGATTCTCTTGACGGAGGCATGACGTGGTGGCCTTGGAAAGGCTGCGGGGGGTTGTAATGCAGTCACGTGACTATCGAGTAGACATCCCACCACTATTGCCACACAGTACAAGACTTTAAAATTCGACAAACAAGATACAATGCATTTCTGCTGATATCTGTGTTGCTTCATTGCATAGTTTTGTAGATCCCCAACCCCTTTTACGGTTACCGGGCATCAAGAAGTAATGGCAAAGCAGTTTTTGGCATGCGTCAAAGAGGCGACCGTAATTGGATCTCATTCAAGATACCGGGAATCCACCGACTACTACGACCAACGTCAGTCGTGTTCGGATAGGACAAACGGTTCTCGTTCTTATTTTGTGATGGATGCAAAGTAGATTCCGTGACAGTTCCACACAAAGTATAAAAGTCCTGAGCCCTGAGAGACATCCCTATATAGACTATAGAGTCCATCATTTCCCATCTTGCTCCTTTCACATCATCCAACATGGCTGCCTATGGTTCCTCACCCCGTGAAACGGCACCTCTTTTGGCCAGCGCCTATGAGGAACAGTACGTCGATCCCGTCATGCGAACCATTTCCATCGTGGTATTATCTTCGTTGGCCATCTTTGCCTTTATCTGTATTTGTGAAGCACCCTTTGTGGTTCCACCAGGAATGGTGGGGGTGGGGTTACCTTGGGTCATGTCCAATCTTATTCCAATGGATTACACTTTCGGACTCCCCTGGTATCCTCGGTCCATATCATGACGACCAAAACCCAACTCTTGGAAGAAAAAAATGTCATTCCAACCAAAGAAGGTTTGGCGGTCACCTTGGACACGGCCGTCTTGTTTCGACTTGATCCCACCCAAGCTGCGGCTCTGTATCAACAAGTGGGACTCGAATATATCGATATCTTGATTCGACCCGAAGCATCGTCGGCGGTACGCGGCTTGACCTCGGAATCCGAAGCCAAGGCCTTGTATTCGAGTGGTAGAACGATTCTTCAAGATTCTCTCAAGGCCGAACTACAAGCCAAACTGGAACCACGTGGCATTATCGTAGAAGACATTTTACTCAAGGATATCAGTCTCCCCAATGAACTGGCCAAATCTATTGAAATGAAAGTCCAAGCCGAGCAAGAGGCGGCACGAATGGAATTTGTCTTGTCCAAAGAACGAC
>SWEM01000104.1:0-74009 GCA_019593585.1 Nitzschia palea | reverse complement strand
TCGTAGGAGTAGCCTCCCAATCCATGGGTATGACATGATCGTTGTCGTCGTGCACAACATGTTCAATTCTCTGCCAGTGTTGTCGTGGTTTGATCGGACGTCCAGAGGGCACAACACGTGCAGGAACCATCTGGTGCAATCGTGGTCTCACGAGTCGGAACACAACAGCAGCATCATCATCATCATCATCATCATCGGGTGTAACAACGGCTGTCGTAGGAGTAGCCTCCCAATCCATGGGCATCACATCATCATCATCATCATCATCATCATCATCATCATCATCATCATCATCATCGTCGTCGTCGTCGTCGTCGTCGTTGTCTTGTTCGATCACGAAAGTTGTAGTACTAGGAGCATTGCTTCGCTTTGAGACCAAAGACCTAAAGTTCAAGGCCAAGGAAAGTACAACAATTAGAGTAACGAAAACGAAACAGTTCAACACAAAGCAAGAAGTGATGAAACAAGCGAAGTCCCTCACCTGGTTGAGCAGACAAACCAGCGTAGAAGTCCAGTCGTGGGAATCGTCGTCGTCGTCGTCGTGAGACAAGGAGAACATCATCGTCGCAACAATGAAGAAGCAAAAAGCCAAGAAGCAAAGCAAAGTAAGCCAATAAGACAATCGAAAGCAATACTAATAAGAGCAAAACTCAGATTGTGGCGCTTGCTGCCATCAGGCAATCAACACATCGCGGGTCTTACAGTCACCGTGGAAGGTGTCACGAAAAGGTGATCGGAGTTACCACGGTGATGACGAGGTGATGGATTTGGAGTGGGAAACACATACAACCAGTTCGGGACTGGACTTTGTTGTGTCTATAGCCCTTGTCGGCGCAAAAATTTTCAGTGATTGGATGATGGGATAGTGTAGAGCTTCTACGCCGGATAGTACGGTAGATCGCAGATCCCACTCATTGCGCATCAAGTGTACTTGTCGGCAGTGCCGGCTATTTTCAGTATATATTGTACACATCGGTCTACAACGATCGAGAGCTGACATGCGTGCCTAGTTTATTTTTATACATAGCGAACTATTAAGATCTGTGCTAGCCAACTCCAAATAACTACCGAGACCACTCCATGGTTACCTGGTACCTGCACAGGTTACTATACAAGGTACCATGTACCTGTTGCACCACCGACCATTATTATAACCGTCATCAGTGGTTGTGCTTGGCGACGAATTCGATGTCCATGCTCACAGTCAAAGCACTTCTCTCTCAATGAAGCGATGGCCATCCTCCCAATGCAAGTTATGTAAATGTACGAACCGATGTATTGGTGGGGAGAGTTCGCTTTGTGTTATCATCAACGTTGAATCCACCGGTTAACATGTGGCATCCTCCGTACTCTGTGCCTGTGCTTACGGTAAGCAAATAACAATTACAACTTATTTACTCTTTTGTGCCAATGCTCAATGCTCGCAAGTCTAACCGAAAAGAATTGTTCTTTCTTTCTTTTTCCAGTGGAATTGGACCTGTCACTGTATGAAGATGCCGTGGGAAAATTCGAAGATTCTTGCTTCGGGACCAAGGACCGAGCCACGCTACCGCTTATGGAGAAGGTGTAAGACTTTATCATCTTGCTCAGCGGACTTGGAAGACGGAAGCCATGGTGCGGATAATACACTGGCCATTGAAAGTTGCCAGGATTTCTCCATCTCACTTCTCGGAGTGTTGCTGCCAAACGATCTATTCCTCGATAATCCAGAACAAAGGACCTACGCATCCAAGACATTGGATTTGACCGAAGTTCACGATGAATTTATGGGGGGATACCACGCCAATTCACATCAAGGCATCGACGTAGGATTCAACCTACTGCTGCAAGCTCAAAATTGTTGAGAATTCATGCGACGAAGAATTAAAGCTTACTGTCATTTATTTGTACGAGAAATCGAGGCAGGCGTACAAAGCTGCGTTAGAGATGGACCCACTTATGGTTCCGGCATGGTGTGGGCTCGGTTGTTCGGTGGTATCGACGGATCCTTTGCTCGCACAGCATACTTGTTCTCGATCCCTTCAAATCCAAAAATATTCCCAGATGCCCATACCAACTTGGGATTTTGTTGACTACCAACAAAGAATTCAATGCATCAGAATAATGAATGCGTTGACTCAAGTTGCTGATAGTCCTATGAGGTGGATCAATAGTGCCTTTATTCTTGTGCGAACTACCAAGTCTATGATTGACAAGGCAGCAGTCAACACCTCAAATGCTGCCGATGCGGTGTATCGAGCTGCAATGCAGGTCATGAAACACTCAGAGTCGCAACTAGGTCTTGCTTGCTATGACCACTATCTCACACGCCAACAGTATGGACACATCTACTGCAAATGCGTAATTCGCACCAACTTTTGCGGTTACGCAGTGTGTCTGTTTCATTGCTGCATGACTGCGAGGACAGAGCAAAATCATCTGCATCCACCTGTTCGACCCTCTCTATGGTTTCTTGGAAACCAGTACGTGCTGGCACGGATCGATCCAGCTAACAGCAGTGCCAATGCAAAACAGCTCCCAATCGAATACTACCGGTAGTAGCTCGGAGCGAAGTCTCACCTGTTGCATTGTGGGATATGTCTTCATGAAACTAGCCTCATTGATTTCTCTCTCTGCCACGAGCTTGAAAAAAGTTTGGGATTTCAAAATGTCAATGGAAGCCGCCCTAAAATAAAACCATGTTCCTTCATTTTCTTGTTGTTGTTATTGTTGTTGATTCAAATCTTTCTCTATGACTTGGGCCTTATATCCTTCCATGAGTGCCAACAAAAAGGTTTCCTATGTCACTACTTCATCCGGCCGGAGTAGAATAGATGTTCGAAGAATGTGCCGAGTTGATTAAAAAAAAGTGTTCTCAACTCCATTTAGAGATCGTCTCAGTGTCAACAGAATAATAGCTTCCAATACAGTCGGGCACCAGGAGAGTATATATGGAGACTGTGAACAATTAACAAGCAACAACAAATACTACCGGTAGCTGCATCTTTCCGGACGCGCCATATATACTGTTGTAGGTTTGCCTAGTAAGTTGTATAATATAGCAGTCCTGGATTGCAAATTGCGAATCAAAGTCGCAGCGCACGGTATTCTATGAAGTACAGGTAACTATCGTACTAACAGGACTACCTTCGAAGTAGCTTTATGCTATTACAACGACCGATATCCGATATACTACTACACGGTATAAGGTTTACAGTCATAGCCATTACCAGTAATTTAGATGGGTCATTCAATCAAGTACCGGTGATGAAGAGGAGAAGAGTGACAACGACGAGCCAAGAATGTTTCCAAGGGTAGTATTGGGTGGACAGCTTTTATAGAGAATGGCATGAATTCGTTTCAAATGTTTGGCCGTGGTCAATCGATGAAAGCTGACGGACTGACTACTAGTCAAATTGAATCCAGTACGGAATCCGTAATGAAAGGCCCAAAATCGATAGAGATTGCCAAAAAAGCCCGATTCTCCCTTTATCGTACACGTATCATGGGGATCCATGCCATGAAATCGCTGCGCCATGGTCGCATCAACACTATGATTGCCAACAATACCAATGGTCCGGAAACATTCTCCCAATACTCGATCTTCCGATGATGTCATCCGATCGGGTTGACAGGTGGGCAAGACGGTTTGTACCAATAATGCAAGAGATTTTCGATTCAAGACATACCCGGGTCCACCACCCACAAAGTAGGACTTGGAAGACATGTTTTGATGATTGTCTTGCCGAAAGGGGATCCAATGACCAAGATACAAGGGATAGTCCCATGCCTCGGTACCAAGAGATTGTAATGTTCGTCGTAAATTTTCCACAATCACATACGTGTCATCACCCGACAAGAAGAAGAAATCAAAATCATTCAAGTAATAATCATGCATATAGGCTAGAATCGATCTTGTTTTTTGCCACATGTTGCCGTATTGTTCCGGTCCCAAGTGAGGAAGATCCACCGATCCTATTCCATCAATAAATTGTGTCAGATGATGGAAGGTACTACTGTTAGTAGTCATAGGAGGAGGAGGAATGGTTCGTGTCGATGCGGCAAAGAAACCATCACATTTCCAGCCCCATGTTTCCGCGACAGCCGATGCCATTTCTTGACGCTTGTCATACGTATAAATGGCACACAAAATTTTGGGATACACGTCGACACCCTTGTTGGTGTTGTTGTTGGGCGTATTCACAGTAGTCAACGCCGGATTGGACGACAGTACTGGATCCGGTCCATTGACTTGGACCTTTTGGGTTAAAAGTCTCCAACCAGCTTTGCGTTCCTTTCCCTCCCTGGGTAGGGTATTACAAACTACCTCCCATTCCTTGGCATTGTAAAGGTAAAGATGAGATTCCAAGGAGGTATGATTCCTCCATGGATCTTGATGTTTCAATACGGATTCATAGCGAGCTACCACAAAACGCTGCACCGAAGTGACATCGGCGACATAACCCCAGGAACCATTCGCGTCTCGAGCTCCGGCATGGGGATGCGGTCTTGGGAGAAGAGGAGGCAAAGAACGTTTTGGTGGTATCTTGCGTGGGCTTTCTTTGCTGGATGTTGTTAGTGGTGACGACACATTCCTTGGTAGCGACTCACTACGTGTACTTGTACGAACGTTTCGGCGAGTCTCGTTGTTCCAATTCCTGTCGACAATGTCATCGGGAGGGTCATGGTAAGGAACCGAGAAAGAAGAATGCAGGTAATTGGTAACTGCGATTGTGGCATATTGCGTCGACAGAATGGAAACAATCACTGCCACCACAACAAATCGCAAAATGGTGTTGCGGTTGGCCATTCGGTTGACATCCTGTTCCAAGAGGTCACAACAACGAAGTGTTGTGTCTGAGTGTGAGACAAGTTCTTGTACTTCGGATATAGTAAAATGCAAGTTTCCATGAATGACTTGTTTGATTGAAAAAGAAAAACTCGTACGTTGAGATTTACTCCGATGACTGCCAAACACCGGTCTACGGTCTACATCGTCAAAAAATCAAGTCACTTGTACAGTAGCAGACCGAAATGCCGAATTTCACGACGAGCCCAAGCGACACAAATCTAGGCTTCCGGTAGGTGTCCTGTTTCGACTTTGATCATCATACCATGTTGCAACCACCAGGCTCCTCCTCCAACCGCAGCAAGCCGTATGCAGCCAACAGAAGAAAGACGCAGGAATCACCTGACGATCTAGTGCGCCAGCTGCAGAGAAACCCGCCCAACAAAAAGTGTGCCGACTGCGCCACCAAACTGCCGCAATGTGTCAACTTGACCATGGGAACATTTGTTTGCATTACTTGTGCTGGTATTCACCGTGAGCTCAACAATCGCGTCAAGGGCCTTGGTCACTCTTCCTTCACTCAGGAGGAAGTGGACCGACTCACGGCGACGGACAATGACCAGATCAACGCTCTGTGGCTGGCAAGATACAACCCTAGCGACCGCATGAAACCACCCCAGGGCAACCAGGACCAGCAACAGCTTCGTGCCTGGATTCGTCGAAAGTACCAAGACAAGGCCTGGTATGCTACTACCGGTACTCCTGCTCCAAACGATAACAAGGGACAGCCTCCACCGCAGCGCTCGGGCCCACCTCCTCGCTCGGGCGCACCTCAGGCGACTATGGTGGCCATGCCTCCACCAAGCCAAGATCTGCTAGGAAGTCTTGGAGGGAGCGCTCCGGCGGCACCGGCTAACACCAATGATAGTTGGGATGCCTTTGGTCAATCCAATCCAGCGACCCATGATCCTTTTGCCCAGGCGCCACCCTCGCAGCAGAATTTCGCCAACTTTGGTCCCCCACCCAATCAACCAAACGATCCGTTTGCAGCTCCACCTCCGCAACAAAACTTTGCTAGTTTTGGCCAAAGCCCGCCTCGTCCACCGCAGCAACAAGATCCTTTTGCTACCTCACAGCAGCATAACTTTGCCAACTCTGGCCAGAGTCCTCCTCCCCAACCACAACAGCAGCAACAACAAGATCCTTTTGCTGCACAGCAAGCGCAGAACTTTGCAAACTTTGGCCAGAATCATCCTCCCCAACCACAGCAGCAGCAACAACAAGACCCTTTTGCCACTCCTCAGCAGCAAAACTTTGCAAACTTTGGTGCACCGCCACAACAACAGCAGCAGCAGCAACCACCACAACCACAACAACAATTCGCTAGTTTCAATCAGCAGGCACAAAATGGTCCGCCGCAGCAATTCGGAAACTTTGGTAACATGAGCCACCAACAAGGGCAGGGACCCCAAATGATGCCACAACCTCCTCCGGGTCAACAAATGCCACAAATGGGAAATATCCAACCCCAACAGCAGCAGCAGCAGGGATTTGCCTCGTTCAATCAAATGCAAGGACAGCAACAGCAACCATCCGCTCCTACAACGAATCAACAACCTCCACAGATGGGAGGAATGCAACCCCAACAGCAAGGCTTTGCTGCATTTGATCAGATGCAAGCACAACAGCAACAACCTCCTCCACAGCTCCAGCAGCAGCAACCTTCGACACCTGCAAAGAGTCAACAACCGCCACAAATGGGAGGAATGCAACCTCCGCAGCAAGGCTTTGCTGCATTTGATCAGATGCAAGCACAACAGCAGCAAACGATTGGTCCTTCGTTAAACCAACAAGCTCAACCAGGAGGGAATATGCAACCACAACAACAACCGTTTGCTTCTTTCAATCAGATGCAATCGCAGCAACAACCAAACCCTACTATGACACCCAACCAATTACCTCCACAAATGGGTGGTATGCAAGCACCGCAACAAGGATTTGCTGCTTTCAATCAGATGAATCCACCACAGCAAGGGCAAATTCAGGGAGAGGGAACTTTGAATGCACCTCCACCTATCCCTGCGCCACCACAACAAATTGAAACTTCAAGCAACACAGCACAGAAGGAAAATGCAATGGATGCGTTCGCTCACCTCAGCGTCGACAAGAGCCCGGTACCATCACTCAACGCCGCGATTCCTCCTGGGTCTATGCAGCCAAATGCACAAAACCAAGGACCAAGTTCCCGTTACGTCGAAGATCAGATTGTCTGCTACAGGAGCAACGCAGACCGATACAAGGCCAAAGTTGCCAAGGTTCACCTCGATGACGCCCTAGAGCCTTTCTACACAATCAAGCTTGAATTCGGGAAAGAGAAACAAACTGATGATGCTCACCTCGAAGAATTAAACCCCTTGTATGAGAAACTGGAGTCTGTTCTCCTTTCGTTGTCCGGAGAGCAGTTGGCTCAAGTGGAGACCTTTGTCTCCCAACTTCCCAATCGCAAGACCGTCGAAGGAAACAAGACAGGGCCCCCGTCAACGGGTTCGAATGGAATTTCTTCGGCCCCAAATACTGGTGGCATGCCAACTGTCATGGCACCACTTGGAACGATGTCAAACAGCAATCAGATCGAAAGCAATACAGGAAATGGGATGCCTCCCCCCATACCTCCACTGCATCCCATGCCTACCCAGCAGCAAGTCCAAGCGCAGGGACAGGGAGCGCCTCCCTTGCAGATGCGGATGCAACCGCCTCCATCCCAAGCGATCGGGATACCACAGCAACAATTCAATCCACAGATGAGTCATCAGCAGCCGCAATACCCTCAAATGAATGTTGCGCCACAGCAAGGGATGATAAGCGGACAACCACAGCAACAGCCGGGTATGGCTCAGCCGAGCCCATACGGTCCAAACCCAGGCATGATGATGATGCAACAACAACCGAACGGTCAACCCGTGGGAATTCCACAGCAAAATCCAATGAATCCTCAGTTCCAAGCCAATGCCATGGGGCAGGCTCCGCAAGTCCAACCCCCCATGTCACCGCAAGGAAATCCTTTTGACATGTACTAATATATCCTTAAATACCAGGACTTTTTATAGTCTTTCCCTTACATGTATATTGTATTGTTATTATTATCGAGTTACTTGATGGATTCCTCCATTCCATGGTGGCATTATATTCGCTGTCAGTGCAAAATCGGGATCTACTGTCGACCACGTCCACCACGACCTCGTCCGGCAAATCCACCTCTTGCTGCTCCCCCTCCTCGCCCCGGAGAAAAGCCACCCCGACCTCCACCACCACGTCCCGGACCACGACCACCTCTGCCAGGCCCTCGCCCCGGTCCTCGACCACCACCAAATCGTCCTCCAGGCCCACCGCGGCCACCACCGCCTCGTCCGCGTCCTCCTCCACCACCACCAGATGCTCCTGGATTCGTGAATCGTACTAAGGGTAACAATTTGTCTGTACCGACGTATACAAGATCATTCGGTTGAAAACTCTTGCTCAGAACGCCAGGATCCATCTTGATGGTAAAGAACACTTCAGAAACCTTGCCAAGAATCTCATCTACCTTTCCAATTTTGCGCTTGTTCTCGAGATATACTCCAGCGTTGAAATATGGAACTTTGTCTGGTATAGTCCATCGACATACTAGTTCTGATTCACAGTCATGTAATACGGAACCAGCCTCTGATTATGGAAAAAAATTAAATTACACACATCGATTCGAAGGAAAGTCATGTTAGCAACAAGTTCTTAAACATTTTTTTGGTAGAGTCCAGGCAAACTGCCAAAAAAATGGTGGTGTTGGATTCTTACCTACAATCTCGGCAGGTGGTCCCTCATCACGCGCAAATCTTCCGCCTCCGCCTCTACCTCCTTCTCTACCACCTGGGCTTCTTCCACCTCTTCCTCGTCCTCTTGCACTCATTATTATAGTTGTTGTCTTATTAAATGTCAGTAGAATAATAAATACAACTTGAGATCATCCGTAACCCAACGTTGTCACAATGGCTAGCTTGATGTCCTTCTTCTTACAAGTACCGATAGAACAATAGGATCGGGTCGTCATGGCACCAAGTCGTCTTGCCGATGTACGCATACGTTTTGGGTGATGTACAGACCAACACGTTTGGGAGCCGTTCAAAAATCAACACTGAAAAAAGGCGCTTCAAGGGCGATTCCTTTGACTCAAGGTCCATGGCCGACGATCCCCTTGTTCAAAACCAAAACGAAGTACGGCAGTAACAAAACATAATAGGGAATCTACCATGGCTCCAGCCGTCAGAAGCTCGATGCAGACGCATAAGGAAAGAGAAGTTCAAGTAGTAAAGTGCCCTTTTGCTTTCCCCATCTCCTCGAAGCCAGCCGAAGGCAAGAAACGCCCAAGAGAATCAATAATCGGTTCTGGATTGGAACCAACATCTGCAAGGAACAGCAGCTATAACAAGAAGAACAAGAAGGACACTTCACTACTGGATTGGCACGATACTGTCAAAGAAATTCGGGCCTATGGAGCTACTGCATTTCAGGGAAAACAAAAACGTGATTTCCAAGACGAAGAATATTTCAAACTTACTGGACGACACAAAAAGAAACCTCAGACACCTCTGCCAATAGTGAGAGGAATCAAGAAAGCCGCAGCGAAACGAGAGGCCAAGGCCCGACAGGAAGCACGAGAAGCAGGAATTATCCTGCCAAAGGCCAAAACCGAGACCAAGAAGGCCGACTCTACGTATGAGAAATATGGCCCAGCGCCTAACATCGGTTTCATGAAGCAAGGTATTTATAGAGTCCAAAATCCCAAGAAAAAACGATAACGGATGACTACTTTACAGTCAATTGATGGTACAACAGAAGTTGTTATAGCAGATGAAAAATTCTGAATACTGTCTCGTGGCAACACTGTCCTAGGATTGATCACTTCGACCATCCGTTCCTTTCAAACTCGCGAGGGATCATTCATCTTGAATTCCTCGATCAGCTTGCCAATGTCATCGATTAGTGGACATGTTTCGTTCACGAATTCCAATAATCCTAGTTTCACTTCTTCCAGGGGATCGGCAGCGATAGGACTCTCGCCCGAGTCTTGGGATTGACATTCATGCAAAACAGACAAGTAAGAACCTTCAAAACCCGTCATGTCCAGGTAGCTTTCACTGGACATGATGAGATTGTGGGCGTTTTGTCGTTCGTCATCATCATCGACGCAGTTGAAAAAGCGCAAAAGATCGTCCCATTTTCTTGCCATTTGTTTCCCAAAGCTTTCGATCGCTGCCAAGAACTCATTGTCCAATCCCTCGCCCTCTTCTGCGTGGCTAAAAGAAAAGTGGCCATGTCCGGAGTCATGGTTGTTTTGTTCGTGACTTTGACAATCCGTGGGGTGCATTTGTAGGAAGATTTCGTCCACCGGAGGTGATCCCCCAAACGACTGTGAAAAAATTTGCTTGATGGCCCACCCATGATAGAGATCATACACCTACGGATAAGATGACGGCATTCGTTTAGAAAATGGAAAAGGCACAACTGTGACGCCATCGTGACGATGAACTTACCTCTGAATACGCAGCCACAAAGCCGGCCTGCGTTGTCGCAAAGATGTAAGGCACCTGTAGAGTATTTGCAAACAAAGCTGTTTGGTAGTGTAATTGACGTTTTGACCAGAGAAGTCCTGAAGCTGCAGATCTCTCTTTAAGGACAGGTAAATTTGTATGGGTACCAGTTTCAATTTCAAATGCCAGTACATCACGAAGTGTAGGACATATAGGTGTATCGTCAACAATGGCTGCACCATGATACTTCATGTATGCGTGAACACCATCTTCGATCTTGGCTAGGTTTTGAAGGATGTCACGGTAAGCTAGGTTCAGCCCCATAGCGAACCGATTGTATCCATCAGGAACTAACCGTATTGACCGCCACTCGGCGAATACTCGCATCACCGCTGTGAAGTAGAGAGCATCGACTTCACCATTTCTCCTCTGAGCATGGAACGTTGTCCTTTGCTTTTGTCCTCCTCGAGACATGGCAACAGCATAATCGATGGCTGTGATCACGGAGCGAAGAACCTGGCTTTGCTCAACCATAAACTTTTTTCTATTGAAGTCCACTTGATTCACACCATTGGCATATCGAAACAAGACAATCAAGTCGCGGATGGAAAGTTTCCCAATGTACTCTTGTTTGGCAAAACATTCCTTTCTTGTGATGGCTTTCAAGGCAGTCCGCTTCCTGTAGGATTTAAACGTATTCCGTATTGTGGAGGACAATTTTTTCATGGTTTCCGACGACGAGACTCGGGATAATCGAGATAAGGCTTCCGCAGACGAGAAAGACTTTTTGAGATTGCCACATGGTATGGCTGACTTGTTGGAAATGTTACTCAGGTAAAGGAAAATCGTACGGATTGTTCCTTGCAAGCTTCCCCTGTAGTAGCTCTGTAGGACGAACGCGATGAAAGCGAGAAGGATATATGGCAGTCTTCTGATCGGAAAATCCACATATTCCGGTTGTGCGTCAATATCTTTTCTTCGAGCTATTAACGCAATTGTCGACAACGCAGCGCCAAATCCGATCGCTCCCCGAGAAAGTGATCGAGATGATGTGAGTTCCTTATCGCCGGGGTCCACGAAGTAGTGATGGAATCCTTGACACATTGAGATGCGTCAGACTTGAACTGGTTCAGATAATGGACTACACAATAGAAGAATAAAAAAACGGAAGTATATTGAGTGAAAATGGACTTTTGGATGGTGTTCCCAGTTGGATGGAGGTTTCGCGCACCGTGGGAAAAATATGTTTTGTGTGACTGTGAGCTTGAGCGATGGCCGAGTAATCAATCAGTAATCACGACGTGCTTGCGTGTCCCCATCGGATGAAAAAGTCAATCGATGGTGTCAAGTGCGTGTCATGTCACGTATCGCCAGCGAAAACCATTGGCACTCCTTTCTGTTGAAGCTCAACGACCATTTAATACTGCACTCCTTGGCGACTTTATTAGCTTAGTTCTTCCTTACTCTGAAAAATGTGACGTCTCTCACCTCTCAGACTTCAAGCCCCTTCGATTTTATTCTGACACCTGTACCCAGGTTCACGTACTTTACCTCTTGAACAGAACGTGTCAAGGCTACTGCTATAACAGGAAGCACAACATGTACTAACCTTTTCCAAAGCTATTCCCATTATTTTCTGCGTTCTTTCCAAAGTTCCAAAGAAATGCTGTAGGAGTATTACTTGAAGTTAAGGCTCAACTACTTTCTTTGCTGTTAATAAATGCAATCTATGATATCATGTTATCTAGGTGATTTCAAAAATGTTTTTACTCCACCGAACTTCACATTCGGAGGACGTTAAGGCTTGAACTATACTTTCGTTGGATCATTCATGTTGAATTCGTCAAACAACTTCGCCAAATCGTCCAGAATAGGTTTTGCCACTTCCAAGTAAGTGACGATGTGGTCATGCGCATCGAGCTTCATTTGCTCGTTGATGAAGGCTTCCATATCGATAGCACGTCGATCCCCGAACATTACTTGGTCCGTCTTCAGTTTTGTAACTGAAGATCGTTGGTTTCCAAATAGAGCACCTATGGAGCCTGCAAGCTTGTCCCATTCCTGTCCAATGTGGCGGCTGAATTTCTCCAGAGGGTTTCCCCCATCAGTTTCATGCGAGGACATGTCATGACTCATTGCACTACGTTGGCTCTGTGCGGATTCTGTGACTTCCTTCAACTTTTCAGGGTTCATTACCTTGTAAACCTCCGAAGTATCAGGTGCGGCTTGGAAACTGTAAGTAAAAATCTTTTGCACAGCCCAGCCATGATAGCAGTTGTACACCTCTTCGTACGCTGCTGAGATGGCGGCCCTAGCAGTGTCGAATCGGCCAGGCACTTGAATCACGTTAGCAAAAAGAGCTGTCTGATAATGGAGCTGCCGGCTTACCCACAACAGTCCCATCGCTGCTGACTTCTCCTTCAAACGAGGAAGCTTATCATGAAGGCCCATAACGGCTTCGAATTGGAGAAGTTCTCGTAGCGTGGGGCTGGACGGGGGTACAGCGTCGCACTCGTCAGAGCTGTTATCTGCTTGGTATTGAATCCATTCATGAACGGCCTTTTCAATCTTCCCTACATTCTGAACTATATCTTTTTGACCCAGGCTCATTCCGACAGCGTACCCTTTGTACCCTTCCGGGACTTGACGTAGCACACGCCACTCAGCAAAGATCCGCATGGCTGCACAAAAGAACAAGGCATCCACATCACCGGCGACAAGACTAGCTCCAGTTAGTGCAACCCCAATCCCTTTACCTCTAGACAATTCTGCGGAATCCGATATTTTTGTGAAAACATCCTTTACCCGTAAGGAGGCACTAGAGAAAAACTTCTGAGGATTGAAGTCAAAGCGTGTGCTCTCCACAGCGTATCGAAATGCCAAAGATACGTCTTTGAGGGTTAGCCTTGCTATATCGTTGAGTGCCATGAACGGCTCAGAATTTGAAAGAATAGTTGCATGTGCATCTCGACTTGTGGATCTTGGCGCTTTTCGAGCTACCTTTGAACCACCCCGAGTTTTCAACAACTCGGCACTCAGAGGAAATGCTGGGCTCTCAGAAAACGCACTTTTGATTTGTTCAGCGATCGAACTGACGGATCCCAGAAAGCCGTTCTTCCAATAATCTTCTCGGCGGAGATCAAGGCCACCAGTGAAAGGCAGGATAGGACTCAAGGCATTTGTTACAGATGTGATAGCCGCGCTACCCAGCCCCATTCGTTTTCTTCGTGTGGTCCTATCACCGCTTGCGACATGATAACGGAAAGCAGGTCGGATGACATCAGCGCTCAAGGCATCGTAGTGGTCGGGAGATTCCAGAGACTCCATTTGTGCATCAACCAAATTCAAAAGAACGTCGGTCAAACTGACAAGTATTAGCATCATGAATGACACCTTCCCCACAGTCCATTTTCGCCCATCATGGATTTTCTTGGTGCTGGTGTCCTCGTCATAGATATTGGAGATCATTTTGTCGTCCTTACGTGTTTGCAGTTTATGCCTAGAAGGTTTTACCAGTCGGGATGAGATTTTGTCGTCTCTCACGATTTCTTCATTCTGAACCATCGATCGGCTGGCCCTGGATGGAGAAGAGGATCGATGACAGAAAAGACGGAGTGAGTGACTGAGTACATCACATTTCGACGGTTGGAAATCGTGATGCGGGCATGACAGCAACGCTGTCATGACCACGTCAGAAAGTGCGTGGGCCTGCGCTCCAGTTTTCGAATTAGAAAGTGCCATCACACCACTTTGCCGTTTGTATGGAAAAAGCGTTGGAACGACAAACGGTCCATGCCTATGTCTCGACTGATTTGACCAACATGGCGTCGCTCCGACTGTTACGCACGTTATCTCGGAACCACTGGTTTTCGGAATCGACATAACAGCGTTTTCTTTGCCATGGCACTTACCAATCCGATCGACGATGATTGCATGACAAGGTTGCTTCGATAGGCATGTTAGAAATTAAACCTGTGTTGCCCTTCCCATCCCTCAAAACAATTTGTTCATTGTCAGGATCTCGCATCGTCCATTCTGGTAATCCATCGTCGAGATCACTGCAGCATTTGCGAAGCTCCGACATTATTTATTCAATTCCGTTGAAACACCAGCTCCTCACTCTTTCGATGATGTCTTAATGAACTTGTGACAATTGTGCTGGCAAGTCAAAAGGTTGGTCGGACAACGATGATGTGTTTCTGCGGAAGAATGAAATGATGGATGGAGTTGCCTCCGTGATGGGTGATGGTCTGATGTCCGAATTCCTACACGAGACAGTTTTCTAACGGCTTTTTGCGACTGTCGTCTGTCAGGCGGAACGGAAGGAACAATTCGTCGTATTCAATAAAATTTCTTTAAGTAGAAACACGTCATATACTTATGTAGGATGCAGCTGGATCGGTCGGCTGCCCTGTTGGATACTCCACTGCATCATCACGACTCACCGACCCCACAACAAAAACGTGACGCCGACACTTGTGCAAATACAGGTCACCATCACCATATTTGATTCCAGATATTGGAACTACCGCTAGATGATCGGTCACATGGAGCGAAATGAAACGAAATCAACTTGTATCCGTTGCTCTTAGCAATCGATACGACTATCATCAGCATCTGTTAATTGAACATTTGTATCTTCTTGTAAACTTATTTTCAAATTCGAGAAACAACGTCAACGTCGCAAGATCCATAGTCCCAAGTACCGGTAGGCGGTAGGGTCGTTCTTTTCTGCAGTCTCCTGTCGTAGTTGATACTTGGTTGGAGATGTATCAAGATTTCATTTATATAAAGACACCGTTGCACATGCACATTCCAAATCCCGGGTCTTAGGAAATCCTCAGTCAGTTTCCTTGTAAACATTCTTATGCAGATCCTGGGAAAGTTCACTGTCAATCATGACTCCCGTCCAGTGGGATCATGAGTTGGATTATTCGACCATTATTTCAGTCATCGTTCCCTCTCAAAAGAGAAGACTCACCTCTTGCGGGCATGACTGGGTCTCCAGAGTGCATAGTCTCTTGGGCCCATGGGGAATTTGTCTTTCCAGCTGCGAACATGACCTGGGCATCTGTGATGCCAGAAATGAATGCTTACCCCCATTTTCACGACGACGCGAACACCGAATGGTGTGACTCGCCACTTGACATTATCCCAACGTTGAAGCTTGCCTATCTTTGCTCATGGCACATCACTGATGAGGCTTCTTTGATGGCTGGTATTCCTTGTCTGCATATGGGGATTGGAAAGCGTGATTTGTTGAGCAAAGCCAATGCATGACAGAGGTTGAAAATTCCCAAAGGGATGGGTGATTCACATAAGCCGGACGAGCGCGACTGTTCGACTGGCATCTCCCGAGCTTTGGATCAGCTATTTTTGCCAAACTTCAGAGATTCTCATCTATCGAGCAAGTTAACCGAAGAAAGTATATGCCGATGCATCTAATGGTAGGATCGCGAGTTTACTGTTAATGGTTAAACGTAGAACCTGGTATAATACATCAGATCCTGGTAGCTCGTGCAGATAGTTCTGCCTTGCTTACTGGATCATGAATGAAGTTGAAGTACATCATGAGCGTTCTCGAGTTGCTCTTCGGCTTACTGGAATATAGAATTGGGATGTTTCATTGCCGTTGAAAGCTATCTAGCAAGCCATCATTAAAAACAGTGATCGAAACATGAGAAAGGGTTCACAACAATGAACATATCGTTTGTGCGCTGCACCACTTGATTTAGAAACGTTCTTCCGGTTTCTTAATCAGACTCGTTGCTGAGAACATCTTCCAGGTCCCAGCATTCTGCCCCCTGTCTGTTGATTTCATGAGCAAGAAGTCTAAAGTCCTGCTCTGGATAGAAGCGATGTTGAGGACTGTAGAGACGCAGACTGCTGACTGACGCCATATACAGATCACAGTAACGCCTGAGTGAGTGTGCAAACAATGATGGTTGGTACCTGGCTCTAAAGACACTTCCGAATGGATTGCCCAATAAAGCAGTCTCTCGATCTCTCCAAACTGACACTAAGCGCTCCAGAGAGTCCAAAACTTTGAGGTCTTCCGAAGTCCGTTCAACAGCCCCGAGTTCTGCTTGCACAAGCCGTAAGGCATTTAGTAAAAACTCAATTGTTCGTTCCACAAGAATATAATCGGCCTCTTGCTGAACTTCCATCTCGTCGCCCACTTCTGGCGTCACTGCAGCAGTCATCCATCCGAATTCTCGTTTGGCATCGACCAAATCTGCGAAGAGGGAGTCTCCTATGTACAATACTCTAGACGTAGCAAGGTTTACTGCACCGTCTTCCAGGTTGGAATTTGGGTGAGTGGCCTGGCTCAAGTCCATCAGCCTTGTCAGTTCTCGTAGACAGCCTTCGGTATAGACAGCACCTTGTTCCAAAATTTCAACTTTTTTGAACAGAACACGGCTAGTTTCTTTGTTGACCTGTCGGAAGGGACGACGGATTTCGGTGTAAAATGCTGGCTTCCCAGCATTGACAATCACTATGATCCAAACGAATTGTGAGAGACAAGTGTGTATCACGTAGACTTGCACCAACTCAACACTTACCTGTATCCCACATCTTTATCCAATCCTCTCCAAGTACAAATTTCATTCCCTCGTTGACATACCAATAAGGGGAGTTGCTCGCAAAAATCAATCGTTTGCCGCTCTTCTTTAAGTTAACGAGTACGCTTTTGAGGTGCGGCGTAGGGTCAAAGTATCTCCCAGGATCATTGGCAACAATTCTGTGGAAGTCACCAGAAATATGTGTGTCTCCGATGGCACTGAGGATGTCTTTGACTGCATTATTGGGACAGTATTCAATATTCCGATCTTTAAAGAACTGGATAGTATCCGCAATCAAGCAACATTCTGCCATACTGAACAAGTCGTTGAGGGGTTTCAGTCGCGACTTGCGCTCTTGTGGGTTTAACGCTCTCTTGCCCCGATATTCCTTGTAAATTCGTGATGTAGGAACTTTTTCCCTGCCCTCCCAAGCGACGGCAACTTTGTGTGTGTACGAAAGGTGACAAATCCAACCCGTCTCTCTGTCGACCGCAAGGCCTGTAACGAAATGATTCGTAAGTCATGTCCACGATCATCAACACCGATGTCTCTCAAAAAGTTTGGCCTACCTACCTCTGATGCTAAAAAAGGGATCAAACGCGAGGCCAGCATCAAGCATTTCCAAGGGATAGTTTCGATCATGAACAAGTCTCTTGAGTGCCATGTCATAGATCAATTCGAGCAATTCGTCAGTGTAGGTTACAAGAGTGTAGTCGTAGTCAAACCCAACGGTGTCAACCTTCCCGAGATCCACATATGTATTCGCAAAAATAGCATCATGAGGACCTCCTTCGTCCCGAATTTTGTTTTCTTTCTTTTTCTTAGGCTCGATTTTTTTCGAATGCTTATGCATATTACGAATCAAATGCTCTGTCTCCTTTAGAATCTTGTTCACTTCGTCTGACGAATGACGAGGAAGGACGAGCATAGCTTCAGGCAAGGAATCATCGTTCACGTCTGAAAGTTCCGTAGAGTTCCCTGGTAAATTGGTAATTCCCACATCCAAGGAAGAAGCCTTCAAAACAATTCTCTTCTTGATCGTATGTTGTGTCGTAACTTTGGCAACGGACCATTGACGCTGGTACGACGGCCATTGAGGGACAAAGGCTCCAAGACAAGGCAATGTCAACAGAAATGCCAAGCCTCGTAAACCAACGATTTGCACCACCATATTGCAAGAAAGTGTACCTTTCAATCAGAACTGAAGATAAATCAAGAATGAATTCGCAAGTTGAACGGAGTCGAAGCAAAGCAATGTTTGTCCAAAAAGAATTTCTCGGGGACATGCCACCCCACCCACAGGCAGATGCAACGGCGTTCAAAACGAAGGGGAATCTGTTGAAGCACGAATCTCTTGTTCCCACTTGCTGGCGAGATTCTCTTTTCAATCACGAATCGACGTCAACGATCGAGTCACGGGTTCACATTCACAGAAAAGGAAAGATCCGACAGACCATGGTGCCCGTGCGACCCACACTTGTACTTCGAAGTACTTTCTACTACTTCTATCGACTGTGCTAATAACTACGAATAAAATTGTGATATCCGAATGATTACGAAGAGCACTTTGCCCCCGTCCAATTCACGAGGATGGAAGGCGATGTTTGGGTCGACAGTGGAAGCCCTTGCCATATTTAGAATTTCGCTGGGTACTTTGTTGGTCATGGAGTTAATCCTTCGGTTCCGATTTCTGCACGTTTTTTATTCTGACGAAGGGTGTGTCGATTGAGGAATCATTCTACTTTGCAAATTTTCAAAACTTCTAACATGCTTCTTTGTTTGAGTTCATGCAGAACCATGCCACTTAGTCTTTTGATGCCAAAAATTGATGATCTCTATAAAACTCTGTGTTTACATTGCCACTTTGGCAAGTTGTGGGAACAACAGATGCTTTTGGGAATACAGACATTGATGGCCATTCTCTTCACTATTGGGTATAAGACCAGGATAATGGCAGTCATCTCTTGGTACCTGTACACAAGCCTGATTCTTCGCAACACATGGCTCTACTTCATTTTGGATCGTTATTTCTACTATCTCCTTTTCTACGCCATGTTCTTGCCTCTTGACGAAAGGTGGTCTGTGGAGAAGATAATTGTGGGAAAATCATCACATCATCATCCTCTTGTGATCAATCCTGCCACGGTACGTCACGGACGTTGCAAAACTTGTCATCGAAATTCAGCACGAAATTCACATATGCTGCCTATTTGCATCGGCCCTTGCTCCAGATTGGCCTGAAATTGTTGGTGTTTTGGATCTACTTGGATGCTGGCGGTGGTAAATATCTAGATCCACAACATGGTTGGTCGTACTACGCGGAACCACTTCCAGCCCTCGACACCTATACACGTCATACCATTGGGGCGCAATACTTGTATGGGTTGCTTGGACCGGAGGGGCTCCGCGTCATGACCCCTTTGGTGGTGTACGTGGAGTTGCTTTGTACACCTCTTGCCTTTCTTGCATCCTATCTGGGGAATGAATCGATGCTGTTGTTTGCGATTGGAATGATTTGCCAATTGCACGTGGGAATCTCTATTGCCATTCGGAATGCTGTACTTTTGTCCTCTGTCGCGTGTTCCGCGTGGTGTATCTTTTTACCCATTGGTTGGAAAGAGGCAGCACAAGCAACGACCCAGACGTCGACGAATGTTGGGAGTCAAAAGTTAGGTCTCTTCATCTCGACAATCTTAGTGGGGGCCATGATCTGTGGGAACATTTGGTTCGAGACGATAGGCACAGATTGCAGTACAGGTAGTCTACAAAAAGTGTGGAGTACACTCCTGCAGAATCGATGGAACGTCTTCATCGGTGCAGAAGAATATGTTACTTGGTACGTGCGCCTGTTTCAATTTGTGGCCCTCGTCTAGTATACATAGTCGGTCTAACTTGAATGATTCATCCTGCTGATAGGGAGATTGCGCCTGGGCGACTGGCGGATGGTTCCATTGTCGATGTTTGGGGGCGCTCCGATGTCGTGGACTGGTCCATGCCGGGGACTGGAGCACCGTGCACCTCGACGTCGCGACCTGGTAGATGGAGATCCTTTCCGTACTTGGCCGAGCTCGAGGGTGAAGATGGCGAGGCCCTGTGGTCCTACTTGTGCAAACAATGGGATCACGAGAACAATGTCGAGCATAATCCTGGACGAAAACTGTTGCGATACAATTTTTTCATGTTACAAAGCGATGTCCTACCAAACATGGGGTTTTCACCAACACGGAAACGTTTAGTTCACAGCTACAATTGCGTGAGTGAGCAAATAGAAAGTCCTGCTTCGGACCTAGAGGAACAAAGTAACGTGCCAAGCCCTCCTGAAGCCTCGACCTCAATCGTTGATGCCGGAGAGCTTTAAACTGACAGATTCGTTGTATTGTCAGTGAATCTATATTTTCATTGCCCATGGAAGTCTGGACGACATGTGATAATATATACTCGTAACTCATAGGTGGTTGAATTACAGCAAAAGCTACCTAGCCTTTCACTGCAATGAGTTGGGGAAGGACTTGATTCGAAACTTTTTTACTGATTCTTTGATTCCGATGACGAGAGCAGCGTATACAATTCGCAACATAGTCGAACGAATCGGGAAAGTGTAACAATAAAACGTCCCTTGCAGGAATTGGTTCTATCTTATCGAACAATATACCGTACTCTGTCACTATCCTATTTGCAGATTGTGATCACACAACGCTAGTCATTCAAGATGATCGCAGTGAAATCATCGCCACCCAAAGAAACAGGATTTATAAATGAGCCCCCCTTGGCTTACGCCTTCCTTGTCTTGTACTCCTCCTTCTCTTTATCAGAAAGTGCTCTCCACATTTCACCTAGCTTCTTTCCTACTCCTCCGAACGAGAGGTCTGGGCTGTCAGCCTTAACCTTTTCACGGTGTTCCTTGCTGCGAAACAGCAGGGTACAGAGGAAGCGTTAGATAACACAGTTCGAATTCCAAGACGCGACATGACAATCCATCGTCGAATCCGTTACATCTATGATTGCGGATATACCATCGGAGGCTTTGCACCTACCTGAACAACATGAAACCTGTGAGCTTCTTTCCCGCTCCCCCCTTTTTGGAAGCCTTCATACGGAAACGCGTGTTAGTTGACAAGGATACGCAAGGCGGAGACTTTGAGTCCAGAACAATAAAGACCTACCTTCTTTGGCTTGAACTCTCCGTCTTTCTTCGCCATATTTCTTCAAGTCTTCAGTCACTTTTTGTGTTGAGCTCAACTCAATGTATGTGACCACGGTGCAACACGGAAATCGTCGGATCGGATGCCAAGGTACAGGCATTGGGCGGGACCTTCTGGCAAAAGGCACTTGAGCGAGACTTTCATAGCTGTTACCCCTGTACTGCAGGCTACGGGTCAAAGAAAGAACAGTGAAAAATTAAAATTCGAACGTAGAATGCCTACCAGGACAAGGTACCATACAGCTTCGGCAAAGATACAGAAAAAAGGAGCAGGGTGTCGGAGAGTCCCGCGCAAAAAACTGGCGCGCGCCAAGATAAATTTCACCGGCTCTCTGTCGTGCAGTCGTGCAGCTCCGAAATGCTAGGCTCCACGTGTAGCCATATGGGCCGTAGATCTGGACGTCGTTACGTGGTACAGGTGTAGTGTTATTTCAACGTCAAATTTCAAATATGTCGTGTCATATTATAACCTCTTCAAGAATCTGATGTACCAGGTATGCGACACACCAAGAATCTTGCCACAAAACGAAGATTCTTGGTTTCGGGAATACCATGAAACGAGCGCTACTTTACTGTCAAGACCCACCCCAGTGGGAAAGAACGCGAACGAGGCCCTATTGAACTCTTCGCTCCTGGAATCCACGCACAGCATGTCATATTGTCACATCGATGAGAATGAGTTTCATCGCAACTACTCGCAAGACGCCTCAAGCAAATTAACTACTCCTCATAAGCAGTCAACTACCGGTGAATACGCCTGCACCATCGCAACAAAGAATTCGCTCTGGCGTCTTTCTGCAGAATCATGTCTAAAAATGAAGTCATCATTGAAGATGAGGAACTACCAACTCATGATTGCTACGATTCGTTTGCTTCGTTCAATGCCGACCAGGAGGGAATGCTACACTGGGCCCCAATCAAGATACCGGACTCTATGTCCACAGGAAAGGTGAATAAGTCGGACAGGACATGTTCGCTATCTGATTGCACAGAAGCAGATTCACTTTTGGGGTGGAACGATCACAGCGAGAGTCTGGCTGATAGGCTATTCGCCCTGTTCGGTTTTGAGAATAACCCATTTGGGTCAGGAGGAGGACTTCGTAACTCAAGAGCTGCGGATATGAGACTTGCTATGCTATCCAATTTCAGCACGGCTTACAATGTTGTCAGTATTAGTTTGGCACTTGACATCATGCACGAAATCTACCATTCGTCGCCTGAAGTAAAATCACTATGCACGTCGGCGTTGATTGCAGGGATGATTGGTGGTCAAATCGCAGGTGGAGCTGTTGGAGATATTCTTGGTCGACACTTAGCAATGGCTGTGGTGATGACGCTCCAAATTGTTGGGGCGATTGCTACGGCTACTGCAACTGATGGTTATATTTCCATATACACTTCGATCGCCTTTTGGAGGTTCATACTGGGTGTGGGTTGTGGAGGTGTTTATCCGCTCGCTGCAACAATTACGGCAGAAGCCAATGCCGAGAACAAAGAAGGCAGCAAGGCTGTGGCGCTTGCCTTTTCCATGCAAGGTGTTGGTTACTTGGTTGCTCCAGTTTTCGCTTCCTTCCTTGCAACAGTTTTTCCTCATCAACATTGGCTGTGTTGGCGACTCGTGCTTGGCTTCGGGGCGATTCCAGGTTTGTGGTTGCTCGTACTGAGAATTCGAGCCCAAGTCTTTCGCAGAACATCTCCTTTACCACAAGGATTGCACGAAATGACGGTGCAACCTAAGGCGCGTGAAGTGCCTGCAAGTATGTTTGATGCCATGACGCACGAAAAGGACATAGTTCTCAAGTTACTTGGCACAGCAGGCTGTTGGTTCCTGTTCGATGTTCTTTTTTATGGCAACGTTTTGTTTTCCCCGGTGGTCCTCTCTGCCGCCTTTGGTAGCGACGAAACTGTGCGAAAAACTGCGATTCATACGTCTCTCATTGCCAGCCTTGCGGTTCCTGGTTATTTTGTGAGCGTAATAATGATGGGACGGCAGAGTCCACGATTTATCCAGGCACAGGGGTTCCTCTGTATGGCTATTTTATACACAATTATTGGGTTCAAGCTGCACCAGTTAGCTGACCAGAAGTTCACACTCATTCTCCTCTATGGATCCACATTCTTTTTCTCGAATTATGGTCCGAATGCAACGGTAAGATAACATTTTGATGTGAAACGTGGAACTTGGAACTGATGGCTCAACCATGCTTTCCTTTCCAGACATATGTGTTGCCATCAGTAACATTTTCTCGCTCTTGTCGTTCAACCCTGAATGGGATTTGTGCTGCGTGCGGTAAGGCCGGGGCCTTGCTTGGTAGCTCATTCTTTGTGACTGCTGCAGCCAGATTTGGCAATCAAGCTGTGATGTTTTCGTGTGCCGCCATATCTTTGATAGGTTTGGTAGTCACAATCTTTTGTATAAACGAGATACCCGTCGCCGATGATGAGGAAGAGTCTGATCTTGCGCGTGGCAAGGTACCAATGAAGATTGTGCACAGCGAGCCATCGTTGCTTGACTATTACGCGTCTTGATATTAACAGTATAACACAAATCCTAGTATACCTCGGCAATGCCGTGCCTCCCTTATCGGATACCAACGGTTAGAGTAGTTCGCTAGGTTTTTATCAGCACTCTAGTATCAAATTACCGTAGTCATAATTGAATACATTTGCGCACAATGGTGAAAACGACTCCAAAGGCCATGAAACACGACAGTTGACATTGCAATCATTTCATTATAGTTAGGTTCCCATTGCCATATCATCCAACCAGGTGCACCGACTAAACTCAATCAGGCAGAACACCTGTGCCTCGTCACAAGAACCATTCTATTTCCAGCAGGAGGGTAAGGTTGCACAGAATAACAAACCGAGACTCAAATTGTCCCATGTCAGCATCAGTAGCTGGTTTACGAAGCTGGCTTGAACGTCGAAAGGTCCTTCTTTTTCTTCTTTGTTGGTTTGATTGGCGCTTTTGAAGCTGTTTCTGTCGACACTGTTGACGACGATTGGTTAACAGAATCGGTTTCGGCCACAGAGGCAGGGGCGGCCGCTCCTGATTCTTCAGGTTCAGCTGTTTTCGTTTCTTCTTCTTGCGTTGCGTGGTCAGCCTCCGATGGGGGTTCCTCAGTCTTCTTCGCCGGAGGTTGGGGTTTCGATCCCCATGCAGAACCTCCACCGACAGGAGCCTTCTTAGCCACCTTGTAAGCAGGTCCCTGTGCCTTTTGCTTTTCAAGAATGGCATCTGCAGCTGCAAGGTCCGGAAAGAGATTTTCATCCTCTGTGTCCAATTTCTGCGAACCAGGTCCACCTGTTCCTAGTCGACTGCCCAACGACGTACTACCACCACCTCGCATATGTGGAGGCAACCATTTTCCTCCACCCGATGCCGCAGACAAACCAGCAGCAGCTGTCCCGAATCTCGGCTTGGTACCGGTAGTATCTTTTCGTTCCTTTTCTTCTTTGAGGCGTTGTGCTTCTTTTTCCATCGACTCTCGGGCTGCCGCAAGTTTGGCTTTATTTTCCTCCACTCGCAGCTTTTCTTGAATATCTGTTTGGTCTGATAGCTTCAAATCTAATGCCTTCATATCTAGTAGCTCTACATTTGTAGTAGTCACTGTCTTTTTCTGTATCAGGGTTGCCGCCAACGCTTCGTCATCCCATTGCTCAGCTCCATCAGTCGAATCCAACACATTTACATCTGATCTGGAAGTAGCGACAATCATCGCTGCGTCATTATCTGTCGAAAGAGCCGGAGCGTCACTACAATGATGAAGCGAATCAGGACAACCAAAGCGTGAGAATCACTGACCCAATGAGGCGGTTGTACCCTCTGCCTGATTCCGTCACTGCAACCAAGCCAACTTACACATGAATCTTCTTCTCTATGGTTGATGCATCAATATTGTTTGCATTGAACTTGAATGCCTTTTTCTTCTTCTTCTTGTTTGCAAAGAATGCTGCTGTGTCTGCCATGTTGAGATGACGCTGTAGTGTAAGACTTGGTAAGTTTTCAACAACCGACCATTGTTCAACAACACGGCCTCTCCCTCCCCTGTGGAATGAAAGGGTTTTGAGCCATTGATTTCTCAAACCATGGCCCCATGCACGAACAGCTAAATGTACGGCCAGGAAACGAGTCGCGGAAGCGGTGGTCTTCTCAGTCAAATCACTCGTCCGGCGTCCGTGAGACTGACGTTTTTTGGGGACAATCATCCGATGTTTTTGTAGAAGGGTGTCTCGAAGCTTGGATGATCCTTTCATACACATTCCGGATTCAAGCCAACTGAATCTTTCATTTCTATAAAGCAAAAGTAGCAATAGAGACTCTCTTCCTTTTCGCATCCACCCGAACGTTTCGAAGAATTAAAAATGAAGTCTTTCCTTGCAATTTTCTTGGCCGCCCTCTTTGGAGCGGTTGGTGCATTTGTGCCCAAAACGGCCTTTATGCCAAGCCAGATGGCCGTCCACCGAAACCCCTCCACAATCACCATGTCTGCTACCGAACGTACCTACATTATGGTATGAGATGAAAGAGTTGTATGGTGATACCTCATTTTCCTTGCGCTATGGCTCATTCAAGCTGTTTTTTTGCGAATTCTTTGTTTTTGTTGTTCGTTTGGATGGATAGATCAAGCCAGACGGTGTTCAGGTAAGTAGATGGTCGTGACGTGAACAAGGCAGGAACTCTCGAGAAGCCTATTCTCTCATGTTGCTGGTCGATTTTGTTATCCTTTTGCACAGCGTGGTATCGTTGGAAACATTATTTCTCGTTTCGAGGCCAAGGGCTACAAGTTGGCAGCATTAAAGACCAAACAGGCCACCCCTGAGCTACTAGAACAACATTACAAGGATCTTGTCAAGAAGCCATTCTTCCCCAAGCTCAACGACTACATGCTCTCGGGACCCGTGGTTTGCATGGTTTGGGAGGTACGATGCATAGATCCTTGAAATCGGGCGATTTTGGGAAAAAAATCTTCATTTCTTACAATTCTCTGTTTTTGCGCCTATAGGGAAAGGAAGCAGTCTCAACAGGTCGAAAGATGCTCGGAGCTACCAACCCGCTAGAATCAGCTCCTGGAACTATTCGAGGTGATTTCTGCATCGAGGTTGGGCGAAACATTTGCCACGGAAGTGACTCGGTAGAAAACGCCGAACGAGAAATCGGCCTTTGGTTTGGAGAAGGCGAGGTTTTGGACTGGAAGAGCCACTCCTTTGACTGGATCTACGAATAAACATTCTAGAAATGCACTGTTGCGATAATTGCACACTATTATTACAGTTTTTAGTCTCGAGTAATATATTCTTGTCTACCAACCAGGTATGCCTGGTACCAGGTACGGGCGACGACTATAGACGGTACCTGGTATCATACACGGTACCGTAGTTTTTCCAGGTGTCTGTCAGTTGTCCCACGTGAAGGTCTGATTGGATGCTTCGATATTTTTGTGGCTACGACAAAATGGGGCAAACTGACGATGATTTACCCTCATCACCAGGTTTTTTGTGGAACGACAATACATGTACTTGCATTGCCAATAACGTCTTCTACCTCTATTGCTATTTGGAAGAAGTTTCACACTAAGCCGCGGTAATTTGATTAAAGGTGAACGTTGGCACGAAGAGCGCTGTCCAGAAGAAATGTGGGCTAATACGCTACTCAAACGGTCTAGAAAACCCATTGTTCGAGCGCCTCCTGCTAACTTGGCATCATCACTCGGGCATGTCGATACAATCAGTCGTCTATTTTCCTCAGATGATAATCGAGAAAAAAGTCCACCATCATTCAATCCCCAGAGAGGAAGTGGAGGGGGTCGCGGGGAAGGCAAAGATCGCATCCAACGACCCAATTCCCAGGGCAACAACAGGGGAAACAACCAGCAGCAAGGGAACATTCGTCAACAACAGTCCCAAAAACCCAGTTTCTCAAAGCAATTTATCGACCCCGCTGTCCGTGGAGAATTGAAGAACCACAAATCCCCTCTTCCACGCCAGTATGGCCGTAAACCCAAGGGCCACGCGGTCCGCGGTGCAGACATGCCTCTTCCCCATGAAGATGACGAAGTCCTTATGGAGGCGAATGAGGTGGTTGATTATACCGCACCAAGCAAACCACCAACCAAGGCAAAGACTGGAACGATTGCCAATAACAGTCCCATGGACTTGCTTACTCCTGCGGAGTATTCCAAAATTGAAGACTTTAAAAAGTACTACGAGATTTTGGTGGGCACTGATGACATGGAGTTGTATTATTGGAACGAGCGTGACTACGATAATGCGGATCAAGCCGAACGAGCCGAGATTCTAGCCCGCCTTCAAGCCGAAGCTACCCGGGATGCCGACGGAAATTTAATGATAGAAGTCGACGATGAAACCTTTGCCAAGTTTGATGCGATCCCTGATGACGCCAACAAAGCAGAAAAAACCAAATCACCATCTACACAGAAATCATCACCTGCGAGTCGTGATGGCATCCAGTTTGTCACAGAGATGATGGGAATCGAGGGAACTGACGAACCACCTCCACCCGATTTCGATAGAGTTCTTCCATTGGAACTGTCGGGGCCTACCATGTATGATTTTGTCGAGTCCATGATGTACCATCCATCCAAATTCGGTGAAATTCGTTGGGAAGCCCCCAATGAGGAACGAGATCGTGAACCGTTTGCCAAGTTTCCCCCGAACCGACGCAATCCTCCAATGGACTTTGTGACAGCACACAAACGATTCATTTACGTTTGGGGACTTCCGCCAGCGGTCAAGGATGGGGAAGTAGCTGACTTGGAGAATCCGATGCACTGCTTAGAAATCCAAAAGGTAGTCGGAAACTGTTTTGACGTGCCGATTGAACATGTGAGCGTGGCAAGTCCAAGTTCGGCGTTTGTTGGATTTCCCAACATCGACGATCAAAAGTTCGCACTTGCTGTCGGCCCCAGAACAAACATAATCCAGAGCCCAGCTATCATATCGAAATACGAACCTTCTGAGGATTTGGCCTTGGCTAAGGAAAATCCTAATGCCTTGATTCTTCTGGATAATCTTCCGCTTGGAATGAATCCAACCTTACTGGCGGAATCGCTATTCCCCGCCGGTACCGAAGTAGGCGAGATCTACGGTGGTTTATTTGCAGATCGTATTACGTTCCTATCACCCAACTCTGCCGTTATTGCCATGCCGTCTGCTGACCTGGCAGATAATGCCGTAACCTCTGCCTTGGTAAAGGAGCGCATGGTTGAGATCGGACAACATCGAATCCGGTACAATAAAGCCCGACGTGAGTTGGTTCTGACTGGTACCCATGGCGGTCCTGATGGAACAGATCCCCTTCGCAAACTTGGGCCACGACTGATTGTAGACGGGGATATGCCCACCAAGGAATTCTTCACAACGCATGCGAGTACTGTCTTTTTGCGTGACTTGGATCCAAGTGTTACCAAGCAGGATATTGCTGACTACTTTCAACCCTTTTGCTCAATCTCTCGTGATGTGAATGGTTCCACAGAGTTTATAACTTGCCGGGAGGGTTTGCCAACGGGTCGTGCCTTTGTAGGATTTGACGAGTTGGGAGAAGCTGAAGCAGCCCTTGCAGCGCTAACAGTAAGTGAAGGAAAGGGTCGTTTGGTTGGGCTTGGACCAAGCGTGGTTATCGCCGACCTTGTCAAGGAGCGTTTGGACAAAGATGGTCGTGTCAAGCGACCAGCACGATCGGAAGAGGAGTTACTCGACAGTTTGAATAACTGGCAACAATACGTGGATCCAGCAGACTTGCAGTTCTTGGTGGAGAATGACATTAGTATTGACGCCTTGAATGAAACCTTCCGTGCAATCCGTTACCACAATGACACATTTGCGAGCATGGACCAAGCGATGAGAACTGAAACGATCAACCCTGAGAAGGAATCAGGTGGTATGTTCAAAGAATTGGTCGAGACCTACATTGAAACACTCAAAGAATGCGTCGCAACACCAGAGAATCCTGGACCAATCTACCAAAGTATCCATTTTCCTTCGGAACCAATCGGTACTGAAGATTTTGATAGAGAGCGGCAACGCCAAGAAGATCTTCGAAAACGTCGCGAAGTTCCATAATGGCAATTAATCCTAGCTTTCTCAAATAGGTGTCTATTGTCATAAAAGATCAAGAATGGGCACTATTTCTGGTCCTCCTTTCAAATCCGGGTTCGATAATTTGCCACTCGGATTTCGCGCCGAAACTGACAGTCTTGTGCACGGCTGCTGCAGTACCAAAACTTACGCATAGTTGTGGCGGGAGGTTTTGATGATTTGCAGCTACCTGGTACTGCCGGTTGCTACGGTACAAGCACCGGTACTTCGCCAAGGACGACGGCAAGCTTGGCATCATATTTCGAATAAACTACCGGTAGGTATTGACGGTACTCTCATTATATTAACAGTGAGCTTTATACGATGGTCCGACGATCGTCTCGGGCTCGCCAGCAGCCAAAGTCGAGCTACGATGAAGAGCTTCAGCACTTAGCCGAGAAGAAGAATAAACCTTCTCGCCACGATGTAGATTCGTAAGTTCTGTTTTTTTAACCAAAAATGCTTGCAGGATCCTCCAAATTTTGACTCCATGCTCCTCACAACTGTACACCGGTTTGTAGCGATGCAAGTGACACAGAGAAGGAGGTGGAACAAGCAATGAAGGAGGAAGATGAGTCAATGATGGAAACGGACGACGAGGAGGAGTTTAGTCCCAAGAAACCCAAGGTGACACCGCCCTCAAAAAGGTTGTCGACCAAGCGAGGGGGACAACGCGTCCTTCCAGTCAAGGTGAAACCACAACCGAAAAAGGCGGTCGAATCAGGCAAAAGCGGCGGCTCCAAGAACAAGCGTTCGATTCAGGCTGCTCTCAGTGTACTGGCCAAGAAAGTATTGGACCCAGCCGAGACGCCTCAATCCTCGCTGATTGCCGCTTTGCTCGACTCGGCCAAACCACTGGCAGACGTGGAACCGTCATCCATTCGATCCAGCACCAGTCGCCCTGCTACCATGTACACAGCCCAGCTAGTTGCGGCTGCCCGACGTCTGCTGCAAGATCACGAACCAAATTCCATGCAAATTCAGCTTCTCAATTTACTCTTTCGCAGTGTTGGTGGCAGTTTTCAGACAAACCTCAAGGATGGAACGGATCTGGAAGAACTGGATGATAATGAGTGGGATAATCTTGTCAATAAGGTTGTTCAAGTCATGCGCGACAGCGATCTTGAACTTTTGACCGCAACTCCGGATGATAAGCTTGGAACTCGGGAGTACCGAGCAATTTACCACGAGTTCTGGTATCGACTTGGAACAGTAATTTTATCTTTCACACCAGCGGGACAACTCGACGACGAAGGAGAGCCAAAGGCTGCTTCAAGCAACTTCACTTCAAACAGATTTCAAGTGGAACATATGAGAGACCTTATATCGCGCATGACGGAATTGGTATTGGTGGGACAACCTGACGTCCGTGCTGCTGCGACGACTGCCGTTTGGGAGCTCGCCAAGGCCAGTATGGAACGAACAGTCGAACTAACTGCTAAGCTAGATACGGCACAGCGGCAACATACTGCCAGTAAGGGACAGTCACGCAAGCTTCAAGCACTGGAACACTCCATAGACACTTGGAAACGCCACAAAACAGAATTGGAGGTGGTCGTTGAAGAAGCTGTTATTCAGGGTGTTTTCATTCGTCGCTACCGCGACAGCAACGCACATATACGTCGAGAAAGTTTGGATACTTTGCGGGAGTTGATCTTACTTCGTCCAGACATTTTTCTCAAAGGTGAGAAACTCGGGATCTAATAATTGTAGTTCACTCTGAAACCACTCCATCTCTTGCCCTCTTCTTCACCCTAACTCATCCTCTGTCTCCCATCCTATTCACGCAGACAAGTATTTGAAGTACCTCGGTTGGATGACCAGCGACAAGGATGCGTCGGTTCGAATTGCTGCGCTCAAAGGACTATTAGCTCCATTCAAGTATAAACAGGACAAACGCCCCATAAGTCTTCAATTCGATGTTCAGAGCATGCAGAATGTGTGCCGCAAGTTTCTTCCCCGTCTTGCTGACTGCACAGACGATTCGCAGTCGCTGGAGGTTCAAGAAGTAGCCATGGAACTCGTTGTCAAGCTTGCCAATGAAGGATTTCTGGATGACTGGGACGACGATGCTGGTTGGGATCGTTTGAACTTGAAAGCCGTTGATGCAAACAGTACCGATGCAGTGCGTAAGAATGCACTATACTTGATTCTTGATCAGTTAGATTGTTTTGATGATACAGGCAACGATGCTCGAACAAGTGCGAGCGTCGCTACGTTGAGCGAAAGGCAACTTATTGTTCGAATTGAAGCTGTTGCTCGGTGGTAAGTGCTACTTGTAGTTTGATTTTGCAGTATCGTGAGCCAATCCTGAATCAACATGTTCGCAAAAATGGCTGATAGGGTCGCACACCTGATCACGGATGGCTCCATCGGAATCAACAAGATCAAAGTAGAGTTGGCGGATCACGTTGTCAAGTCTCTTCGCGATATGCCCGAACATAAAGATCTGACAACGAGCTGGACGGCCATCCTCAAGGCTGTTGCTAGCGAGTCTCCACAGCAGAGTCGACGTGAAAAGGAGGAAATCGCCAAAACGGCCGTTCTCTTGCGTATGCTGGCATGCTCCGCAGAACTGGAAGCTCGACCTGGCGAAAGAGGAAACAACAAGAAGAGAAAACAAGACAATCATACATCGACCCAAACCATGGAGGCACTGTCGCAAGCTCTTCTCAAGAATCTACCTGGGTTGTTGACATCGTTCAAGTCCGATCACATGTCCATGCGTTCGCTGGCGAAGCTTCCGCAATACATTCTCCCACAAATCTTTTGTCTCTCCACACGAAAGAGTGATTTCACAGCTCTTGTCAAGAATCTATGTGTTTCGTTCCTCGAGTCCACTGACGAAGGAGTCTTGAATGAGATTGCAAAATCACTGTCTCTATTTGTTCAAGGAGACCACGCACGAGTTGCCGACGTGAAAGGGCACTTAAAGCGGGTCTCAACCTCAATGCAAGACAGATTGATGGAACTTTTTGCAGAAAGTGACCCTAATAAGGAAACTGAGTCAACGCCAAAAAAGCCGAGACGTAAATCCAGCCGACGATCTGACACAAGTACTACCAGTGGAACATTAGATTCTTTCCACTCGCAAGAGAATGACGTTGAGCACTCCATCTGCCTTTGTCTTGTTCGATGGAAAGTTTTGCTCAAAGTGATTCCAGTTTCAATTTTGTTCGAAGAATCCGAGGATGACGATGAAAATGTTGTCGATGGATTCTTCATGACGATATCAGAGGCTATTGGAAAGCGTTTACTGGACCGCAAGCCCAATATGAACGCTGATGATGCGCAAACAGAGTCGAGTCGATCAGTGACTACCACGGGTGTGTGGATGTCTGGAGACACAAACATTCATGCTGAAGTTGCCAAAGTCATCGATAGGGGATTAGACGTCCTGCTGTGCATTGTCGCTTGGAGGTTAGCCGATCTTTTGAACTACAGGAAGGAAAATTCCGAAGTTGGAGTTGTAGATGATGGCGGCGAGGACGAACCTCAAAGTCTTCGGGTTGCAAAGCTAAGGGATGTAATTGCCAAGCTCATTGGTCTTTGTTACGAGCAGTTCCTCGAACCCGATCCTGATTCCAATTTTTCGGAAGAACAAGAAAGATTTTCTTCGTCCGTCCAAACGTCTGCTGGTAGAGTTGCAAGCGACTTGCGAACGTTATTCCCTCGAGAATGGAGTTCCGCAAAAGATCCAACGATGCGCGCATTGGCTATGACCGACGATTCTCACTTGATCGGAGGGTTTGTAAGGTTCTTGCACTCTCGTGCAGACGAGTTCGACGAGAAGGACACGAAAAATGAATTATCTTTGGTGAGGGATCTGATCGTACCTGTTGCTCGAGCATTGACGGCCAACTGGACTCAAGGAAACCGAAAGGAGGCTGGTGTTATCCTGTCGCACTTGATCGGGAGTGGGAAATTGGTCGGCCAGACGGTTCACCATCTCGCACGATTATTGAAGAAGGTGAGTTCTTGTTCAGGTTTCTTTACACTTGAAGATCACATGATGCCTTACATTACCGTCTTGTCCTAGATTCATCCAGTACGCTTCTTGGAATCGCAAATGGCTGCCCTTCTCATGTCCTTCAAAGCGTGGCTCGATGGTGAACCGGAGGAGCTCAACACTGATAGTCCTTCCGACGAAGAAATGCAGCAATACGAACTTGCTGAGAAAGCTCACCAAGCTTTGGTAAGTTTGGAATCGTGGTATAGATATTTTCAGGACTGGTTGATAAGTCATCGTATCTCACTTCGTTTGCCTCGAAGTTTCACGCGGCGGAACAATTGGCATCTCGTCTTTCCATGACCCTTGGTGTGGGTACCATTTCCGACAATCGTCTTTCTCAAGCCCTGCTAAATTTCATGCAAGAAGGCATACGCTTCTCCTTCGATGGAGATACCAATGTTGAAGACGACTTACTCCTTGGAACTCGTCTCCCCTTCTTGACGATTCTTTCCAAGTACTCCACTTGGATAAGGAAGAACAAGTCACATTGTGAAGTTTTGGGTCGCTTTTTGTTCGCGAAAGAATCAGCCCTCCGTTCTCACCCTGATTTTGACGAAGTTCACCAAGACGATTTGCGTTGTATTCGTGATTTCCAGGAGTCGTTAGGTCTTACGGCGTCCAAGATGCGTCGGTTATCGCAGGACCTGACACAGACGCAAGATGAATCGCATGGTGGAACGTTGCCGCGCGAGACGACAACTCCAGGTTCTTCTTCTACGAGATCTCGATCTCGTCGTCCGCTGTCCACCGCTGGTAGCCAGCGATCGCGAGTATCTGTCCAGAGCAACCTCTCTCCTTTGATGGAAAGCCCAGAAGATCGTGAAATTGATCCGGAACACGAATCGCCTTCTCCTCAGAAGAGGAGGCGCTTAACAAACTCACTTCCAGAACTGAATGAAAGCGCAATCGCAGACGAAGAAAGTGCGAATGATTCAGATTACTGAGTCGACAGAAACTCCTGGTATGATCATTTTTTCTTCAATCGTTGAGAAATTTTATTCGTGGTCTAGAATATGGTGTCAAAAACGATTGGATTCGTCTCGAGCTTGTGTACTACAAATGAAATGCAAGGATACCAAGTTCTGGAATGTGACGGATCTTTGAGCCGCCACATTGTCGTTAGTTTTCTACATGATGTTTCGTCAACAGCCACGGTAGTTGATCCCATTCATAACATTATTTATCAGGTGCCAAATATTCCCAAGTCTTTCATAGGCAATTGTGTGCCATGCGCCATCCCACCAACTGGAATCGATGAACCGAACTAGTGTGCGTAGTGTCGGGGATCTAATTGTTGCCTTCTGGCTGCCAAATGACAAGCTACAAATACCCGAATGTCGGTATACAAAAACAAAATTGTGATGATAGTAGTTTAATTCTAACTGTACATGGACTTCGAAACATTGTCCATGCTGCAAAGCCCGTGCAATATGCAGAGCCTGCTCAACCTTCTACGAACTTCGGCTATACACATCAGATGGAAGTCGGAATAAACTGGAACGGCAGTCTCTCACGATTTCTCTCTTGGCCAAGGACCTTGTAGTCGATTGTTTGGGCGTTGAACTGGACCAACATAACTTGAAACTCTTCGGCGGAAACGACTTCCTGCTCAACTAATGTTGCTGCCAGGTGATCCAACAAGTCTCGATTATTTTGCAAGATCTGCTTCGCAATCAAATAGCTGTTGTTCACCAGACGTTCTACCTCTTGTTCGACCTCTCCCAAGATCTTGTTTCCCCAAATCCTTTGTTGCATGCTCATTCTCATAGAGTTTCGTCCGTATCGTTCATTCAACACAACATGCCCAACTTTTTCAGACATACCCCATTCCTTTACCATGCGCTTGGCAATGTTGGCAACTTGTTGAATATCATTGGATGCACCTGTGGTGACCATATCCTCTCCATAAATAATCTCTTCCGCAAGACGTCCTCCCAAAGCAACCGCAAGTTGAGATTCCAAGTACTGCTTGCTGTACATTCCTGACTCGAGACGAGATTCCTGGGGAGCGAAAAATGTCAGACCTCCAGCTCCGTTCGATCGAGGAATGATAGAGATCTTTTGCACTTGATCATAATCGGGAACAAGCGCACCTATAAATATGAAAGACTTCATGTCAGTCGTATTAAGTTTGTGAAGAGCATAATGGACATTATACTTACCACAGAGTGCGTGACCCGCTTCATGGTACGCAACAAGCTCCTTTTGCTTGGCAACTTGGTTACCTCCTTTCTTCTCGAGGCCAACCATGATTCGATCAACGGCTCCATCGATTTCCTCCCAACCAATTGTGTTCTTCGCTTTGCGAGCAGCAGAAATGGCAGCTTCGTTCATCAAGTTCTCTAATTGGGCACCCGAGAAACCAGGGGTACGGCGAGAAATGGCTTCCAAGTCAACATCTGGTTCAAGGGGCTTTCCACGGCTGTGAACTCGAAGAATACGGGTACGACCCTTAAAGTCTGGAAGGTCAACAGTAATCTTGCGGTCGAAACGGCCCGGTCGAAGCAAGGCTTGATCCAAAATATCAACTCTGTTGGTAGCAGCAATGGTGATGATGCCTGGATTGCCGTCAAAACCATCCATTTCAACCAAAATCTGGTTGACAGTCTGCTCGCGCTCATCATTTCCTCTTGAACCAGAACCACGTTGGCGACCAACAGCATCGATCTCATCAATAAAGATGATGCATGGAGCGTTCTTCTTGGCTTGACCAAAAATGTCACGGACACGTGCTGCACCAACACCAACATACATTTCTACGAATTCGGATCCAGAGATACTGATAAAAGGCACTCCTGCCTCTCCTGCAACCGCTTTGGCAAGTAGGGTCTTACCAGTACCGGGTGGACCATCCAGGATGACTCCACGTGGGATTCGGCATCCATTTTTGGTGTAGGCCTCGGGTTGCTTCAAAAAGTCTACAACTTCTGCCAACTCAAGCTTGGCACCATCGCATCCAGCCACATCGTCAAATGTCACACCAGTGTTGGGGGTCATCTGAATTTGCGCCTTGGATTTGGCAAATCCCATGGGTCCTCTGAAATCATTAAAGAGTGAAATGATGATGATCAAGCTAAGAACAGCATCGAAACAGCCATACATGTCATATCGAGCGCACTGCTTACCCTCCTCCAGAAGGTCCAGCCCTTCGACTAAGGTAGAATAATCCTCCAAACAGGGCGAACGGGAAAAACAGACTTCCGATGAGATCACCAATACCACCTTCTTGCGTAGGCAGGACCGTCACATCGACCTGGTCATGGTAGGTAGACGCGGAAATGAGTCGAAATAGAAGACCATAAAATTTGGTGCCGAATGCGTACCTTGTGTTCTGTGAGCTGAGTGAGGAGATCTGGGTCATTGGGAAGAGCTTCGATTTTGAAACGGGTACCGTCTACGTCAACGCCAATCATGTTTGTACCGTCAGAGCTAAAGGACACCTTGTTAATTTTGTTGGCGTCGACGAGCTTTAAAAATTCCGAGTATCGCAGATTTGCCGGTCCATAAGCATTTCGTTGGATCACTGGGACCTCTACGTCCATAGCCATGGAACGTGTCGACAAACTCTTCGTAATGGACTTCTGCGATGAGATTGGTAGAAGCGGGGAGAACGAGGCAACCTTCTCTGACAACAAGAGTCCCAGGGTTGCAGCAACTAGAAACTTCATTTTCGTTAGTCGGTAGATTGTGGTGAGTAGAACAAGTATCAATGGTTACCACGTGGTCCTGTGTCTGGCCAGTCTGATCCCTCGTGAAAGGAAATGAGAGACAAAATGTCGATTGCGGAGCTGTTTCCAATGACAAAGAATTCGAGACCAGCTGGTTCGATCTTGGGATGCGAGGCGGAACGAAGTTTCTCACCAGTCAGTCATCTCAAGTGAAGTTCTGATTCTCATCGGAACAATTTGGAAAAGTCGCGAAATGACTCATACGACTAATGCGAATTTTCTGCTCACACACACACACTCTCACACCCGTCGCAACACTCAAAAGAGGCGTGCGCAGTATCACCGATCACCTTGTCCAATTAGCTATCCTTCATCCTTCCTCCATGCTCCCATTTACAATGACCGTTCCCTTTCCGGTTGTCTTGATGTGCCGATTCCTTCCCCCTGTGATATGACTATGCCATGTCCATGCAAGACTCTTGGAAAGGGCAACGTGCTGTGAAGAAGCAAGTTGTAATGCTTTTCTCATACTAACAGTACTAAACCCCATTCCGACGCAAGTCCACACCTGTAACTGTTACAAGTGCTACCCCAAGCTTCGATTATCAGAGATCGAGGTCAAGACTCGAGAATTCAATTTCTTTCCATTACAATACCAAGCATGTTGTTTGTTGCTTGGTTGCCTTCACGGTTTCGAATGCTGCTCACTTTCCACCGATTTGGCAATGCATAAAAGGCACATAATGGAAATCATCTACAGGTAGATTTTTTACAATGTTGAGTGGACCTATCGCATTCTGTGGAAAAGACCAGTTGTCTTGAAAGTTGCTGGTACTAAAGGTATTTACAGCAGAAATCTACCACTACATCTTACTCACGACGTTTGATGACCGAGTAAAAAGTAGCGAATACTACCGTCAAGTGGTTGGAGAGGTGATGAAGTTTCCACACAGAATAATTATGCCAAGACCCTCACCTCATGCCAAAAAATAGATTGCTCTACAAAATCTGCCGAATCTTCATCGGAGCTACTCTCATCAAGTACCTTTGGATCGAATCCGTCCATAAAACAAACCATGAGAGTACGAATACCGCACGTGATATCGACGCCTCTGTGATATAGGTTACCGGGATGAATCAGGACCTGACCTTTCCGGAGCATGATGGTCTTGCGAAGGCATCGGAAATATGTGCCTCCACCTTTAACAAGCAATCATGAGACGATATCAAAGGCGCACAATCATCATCATCATCTGGTTTCAACGACTTACCAGTATATTCGGTTTCGTGGTCTGACAACATAAGCTGCCAAGTCATGTGACCTCCATCAAAGTGCATGATCATGCCGGTGTGTTCAGGTCTGCCGGGAATCTTCTGATACCGCAACAAGTGAGGTTCCTTCCAAGACCTGGGGGCTAGTCGTGAAGCAGCTCGTCGTGCTTTGAACAAATGACCAATGATTTGTCGAATCAGAATCAGAACCTGATTCGTCATTGGTTGTAAGGGAAGCACTTCGCAGCATGGAAGGTCGAACTGAGTGTGTGTGAATAGTTTGCGCCAAGTCTCGGTGCCCGAAAGCACAGAGTTCTCGACATGTCGCTCAGTGTTGTGCAAAATCCAATTGCATTCCTCTTCATTCAGTAGATCGACCACAAAAATTTTGAACTCCGTGCTTAGAACGGTGATATTTGGTATCGATCGTGTCATCAAAGGAAAACGGTGATTAGATCCAACGGTATCTGGTACAGTATTGGTCGAGGTCGGAACATGGACACGGGGGCTTGGAAAGTTTGCGATACGTCGCAGAATTCGCTGTCCTCCTGTTCGGTTTGGCTTTTGAGAGGTTCGACAAAAGACGCTTGCGAAAGTACTTCTTCTCGAGGACGGCTTTGTTCTGTCAGTACTTGGAATGAATTCGTCCGCGTTCGGATTCAGTTGAGACGATGTGCTCTCAATTGGACGAGTGGCACCTTGCTGCTTTGAGTCTCGAGGCGGAGGTGTAGACATTTCCTTCAAAGCGTTCTTGCCCATGGTATTGTCCTCGTTCCTCACTCCGGAACCAGACGATGTACTCCGTGATGACGAGAAGGTGGATATGCTTGTTTCAAGATCGAATCGCAAGGGCGTCCGAGGTCTGACACTTTCTGGCGTATCTTCTGTACTCGGAAGGCGAGTATAGATCACTCGCGGTACTTCAGATAGAGAGCCTTGGCGTAGTCGTGATCCCGGTTCCTTGCATTTGCCTGCCTTGTCATCGAAGGGCGTAACAGGATGGGGCGGGGAGTTGTTCCCACGTTGAACTTGGTGGTTCAAGTTGGCTGCTGGGGTGGATTGTCTGTTTAGCTCGACGGCTGAACCCACATCTCTCGGATTGTACAAAGGCACTTTCACTGTCGTTTCTGTATCAACTTGAATTCGTTTCGGAAACGCCAAGTTTGAGCGGATATTCTTGGATCGCAAACGCGTTGTCCCCGGTTTGGATGCATGGACGCTTCCAAAATCTCGTTGTTCAGCTGCAGCGACATGGTTATGGATTTGCCGGACTCGGCAACTTACAACATCATCCTTGACCATTGTGTCAGTATTCTGAATTATGGACAAAGTGTTGTGGCTCAAGTGTTTATTCTAAGTTTCTATGAGGTTTGGCGGATGGAAGTTTTGAACGTCATCTCGGCTGGCGCTCTAACCGTATTACAGTTAACACGAACGTCGCAGTCACAGTTAGACAAAATACACGCCATTCTTACCTGATACCAGGTACACTATTTATTATTAACTACAAAAATTTAGTACAGTCTAATGATATTTTCTTTCAGTCAATCTGTCGACAGATCAATATAAGGCTCACTCTTGAACAAGAGCCACTTGCCAATCCCTGATTTTGGTCCTAAGCACCAGTTGATGTCACTTCGGCCTCAAGCTCTTGCAACATTCGATTCGTTACCTTTATGTTCAAGGCGCATGCGATTAGAATGTCTGGCTTGAGAAGAGTTGCATCAGGGATTGTATTCAAGTAAGTCATCATTCCCTCTAGTTCATGGTTCAAAAGGATCGGTTGGCTTAAGAAGAGAATGGCTGTACCAACTCTGAAGAAGATTTTGAAGCTTCTCTCAACGAGCCAGATGTCCCACATGTGACAGACTGTAGCTGAAGGCATAGATGGTAAGTACAAGAACAAAGTCTGGAACCATCCCAAAGCAAACAAGCCCACATTCAAATCGTGGTGCTCAAAATGATCAGCAAGTACTGGAAGTTTGATTTGTATCAATCTCTCAAAGACCCGACAGCATGTCTTCAAGCATCGCAGTTCTGGCCAGTACATGTGTCGCAGATTGTAACTTGTGAAGAATGTATCCATGACCCGAAATACTACTTCTTCCACGACCAGGCTTTTGTCCACTTCCTCGTAAATATTGGACAAAGGTTCGCTCCTAAAGTTGGAGAGATCGGGAAGGGTTGACACTGACACGATGCAAGGTGGAAGGTGGTTTTGAACAGCCTTCCATCTAATTGTGTCCTGTAGAATTCGGAGAAGGTGGGCAACGACGTAATCCATTCCTTGGCAGTATCCCACTTCGTCGTGAGCTGCAGCAAGAGCGTTCAAAATGAAGCTGAGCTTGCTTTGAAGATTGCTTTTCATTTCACCCGTCAAGCAATTTCCACTGAGAGCCAATTCTTCGCGCGGTAGTACGTTATGCTGACCATAAGAATCGTCGTTCAATCCAGTGGTACTGCTTTCTGCCATGCTTGCCACCGGCGATACCCCTTCCCAGTCGCTAACTATGTTCGTTGGAATCTCGTTCCAGTCCCTGTCGCCTGCTCTGTCTAGTAGGGAGCATTCCCAGGGTGGTGGGCTGGCGCTGCTGCGAATGGGTCTCTCCTTGTGCTTCTTGGATGGACCGAGCTCGGGTAACGGAGTTTCTTCGCCACCCCCTTTAACTCCACGTCTCATTATTCTGTTTTTCCCCCAGGTAACTAAAGCTCTGACAATCGAATCAGTTCTTAAACGGGCGCCTGTCTTGTGAGGAGGCATATTTCCGAACGATCGGTCGACATCACGCTGGATAACGTGGTGCCATTTTCCATCTTTTCCTTTCTGTTCAAGTTCCTTGAATTCTGTGGGGGTTGTGATACTTCGGGTATGTGCCGTTTCGTCTTGCTGACATTTCTGCAGTGCAGTCCACATCCAAAATGAAGGCCGAATGTTCATGCTCAAACCTCCCGCTCTAACCGCATCCTTCATAAGCATGTGTTCATTCTCTGAAACCAAACGTCGACAGTAACGATTCACCATTTTCATTCGACAAACGGCAACAGGATCGCCCAGAAACGAGAGTAATGCAGGTACGATACGTGGTGCATTCCAAATTGCAGTTTCGAATGGACTAGGATGGCCGTCTGGGACACTGAAACGACGGCTCTTCGTCGTGTTCCCCGCGCAAGGTGTAGTTGGTTCCGACGGCTCTATCGACTGAAAGTTACTGCACGTGTCAATACAAAGTGTTTTCTTTGTCTCGGTATTGATCTTTGTGATTTTCACTTCTTGGATCTTTGTGATTTTCACTTCTTGTAAAGTCTTGTTACAAACGCGATATGCGAATTGGACGATGTTTTCAGCTCTGCCCAAAGGATTGTCAAAAATGACCTGCTGTGCAGACAGCGCATTTACGTTCCCTGCCGGACTTGAATGTTTATTTCCAGACTGAAGTGATTCGTTGACGATATCTACAAGGAAAGGATTAGAACTTCCAAATGGCGATGGTATCTTGGCCAGTTTAGAAGCGAGATATAGAAAACTGACAAAATTTGCGGCCAGAAGGTTGGGTGAAAGGTGTTGAGAGTCACGAGAAAGGACCACTGGTCGCAAAACTGGTCTGTGCTTTTCGATGTTCTGTTTGAGCCTTTCTGAAACCAAAGTAACGTCTGTAGTTGCAAGAGACTCATCATCCGTTATGGTTGTTGTCACTGTCAAGCCGTCGAATGAGGCTTCATCCCCAAGGCTCGTTGTAGCATTGTTGACACAATCTGCCAAGTAGCGACACATCGAGTTGAAATTCTGATCGTTCTCCAAGAGACCTCGAATGATAAGCGGAAAATTCCTTTGATCGTCCATGTGAATATCATTGTTCCCCAACACCTTGATACAAAGCCATTGGAACAAAACTTGGCTATCCACTAACTGTTCTTCCGTCTGCAAGTTCTGGTTGTGAGCACGTGAGGAACTGTCGAATTTGTCGGTACAATTGTCCTCAGAGGCGAGGTTGTGAGAATCATAATCGCTCCATTCCTTGAAAACTCCTCCATTCAAAGAAGTGTCTAATGACGACTCTGCATCCCTAAGTCTTTCTTCATATGGTGCAGAGTGGATTTGTTGCTCGAAGGTGAGCGCTGCCGCTGAACTTGCTAAAATAAGCTTTTCAGCTGTTTTTTTGTCGGCCACAGTTTCCATGTTACTGGGAGATCGTGCTTTTGAACTCGGACTCTTTGATGGTAACGAATTGCTTGATGGACAAAGTTTCGCCAACGTGGTCTTTTCGTCAGTTTCATCATGGTTGACATTTTGAACATTGGATTTTACGGCCATCAGGCGATCGAATTTGTTCCTTTGTTCCTCTTCCCATTTCCGAAGCTTGTCTTCGGGTGGTGGGGCGATCGGAGTGATTTTGTCCCGTTTTCCAGTCTTCTTTCGTTTCTTCTTCTTTTCACCGGGAGGTGGTGGAGGTGGGGGCAAAGTTGCAAGAGAGCGTAACGTACGCTGTTGTTCCAAGTGCAATGTTGTCGCAAAACTTGAGAACGTTGGTGCGGTATTTTCAGGATTCGCCAGCCCAGGTGTTGCAACGAGTTCACCTTGGCATATTGCAATACTTTGTGAGATGTCTGGCAATGTGGAAGTAGTGCTTGACATCACCGCGGCCGCTGCTGCTGCATTAAAAGTCGGGACATCTTGTGTCATGTCAATGTTATCAGTGATGCCTTGGTCAGACAAACTGGGCATTTCATTCGATTCGTGCTCGTCTTCAGACTCTTGTTCAATATAACTGGGACCATCGTCATGATCGTCAACTTCCTCTTCCTCCTCTTCGTCTTCCTTGACAGATTCATTCTCTTCATCCTCTAGTACACTTGAGTCATCGTTGCCCTCTTTTGGTGCGTTGTATAATTCAACTCGTTCCGCAAAAGGAGTATGTTCCTGGTCAATGTTTCTGTCTTCGCCGTCTGAGCTTGTAACTCCCATCAACAGTGGTTCCCTCTCTTTGTTGACCTCGACATCCTTGTCTTTTGGTGGTGAGATTGGCTTGTCGGAAGATGTGGCATCGATGTGATATGCCACCATCTCATGGCTTGTTGCAACCAAACGATATCGTGACGAATTGTCGTCTTCTGATTTCGACACAATACCAAGGAGAGATGACTCGTCCATGCTTGGATAATCTTCATTTATGTCGAGTTGGAAGTGTTCCAATCCTGCTGTTCCAAAAGACAGAGGTTCATGTTCGTTCGGGGTTTCAAGTCTTTTTTGCGGCGACGATTGGGATGATGGGAATCTTAGCTGGTCAGACCTAGAAGCAACTTTATGACGGCTTCCAATGACCACGGTCACGTTAGAATCGTCGGACGCAAGCTTTTCTTCCAATGAGGAGTTGGAAACTATTCTATCACTTCTCGTTTCATCCTTGACAGCGACAATTGGATAGCCAACGTCGGAGAAAGTGACCGATGCAGCCTCCCACGACGAAGTGTCGAACGCGTCGAATGCACTTGCATGGAATTTGTCAGTGTGAGCAACACGTTGTTTCAATGAGAATTTCTGCTCGAATATAGGGTTTGAAGTATCCCAACTAATATCCAATGGTTCTTGGAGATGGTGGTGTAACTCGCTGAAGTCTTTTTCTTTCTTTTCTTCTAGCGGAAAGTCATTAGTATCAACCATACATCGTATATGTTCCTCGGTCACAGTGTCGAACGCTCTGACATCAGTGGAAAAGTCCATTCGGGTGGGTACCTTTCCGTCATCGATATCTTCAGGCGGGTCAGGAGGATAATCATGAATTGACCTCATATCGAATGAACTGTTGGGCAACTTGGGTATTTTATTATCTGGTTCCATTGCAGACAAACTCCCGGTATTTGCAGGTACATCCTGTTGTTCTGTAAGTTGGAGATGGATGTCTGGTTCAACGGAGGAGGGTGCCAATGGTGTATCTGAAGCAGGTCCCGTGTCATCCGGTTTGTCTTCTGCTACAAAATCATCCTCCAATGGACTTTCCGAATCGCCTGCCGATTCCCTACCAGGCACAGAAATCTTCTCATCGTCGACGGACGATCGAGCAAGCGGTTCCTGCAATTGATTTCGTTCCGTTTTCAGGTCAGCGCTATCCTCAAGTTGTCGAACATCGATTTTGTCTGACACAGTAAGGTTCATCGCTGGAATATGTTTTTTCTTTGCCATCATCTGCTGGACCAGGTTGGATTTTCGGCCCTGTGGAGTGAGCGAGCGTGTCATACCACGTTTAGGGAATGCTGTGGATCGTTCTGGTGATTTCACGGGGGACGTTTCCTTTTTTGGTGTCGCAGATAGAATTGTTTGAATATAAGGAGACGAAAGCTCCCTCCTTTTTGAAGGAGAAGAGGTGGTACCGGCGGACGGTGCTTGAATCATCGGTCCTTTGAGGGGACTAGATTCTCGGGATGCTGTCGTGGTTGGCGGCGTTGAGGGGGGATCCAGCGTACCATTCATGCGAGTCTTGTGGCGCTGATACCGAAGCTGCTTTTCTTTTTTGCGATCTCTCATCAGTGCACGTTGATTCTCTGAAGACGCAACCGCTTTGGAGGAGCTCGCATCGTAATCAACATTACTCACAGCCGTACTCATTGTTTGAGTCAGGAAAACCGATCAAGCCAAGTGGCTCGTCGCAGATTCGTTTCTGTAACAAGATGAGGCTGATGGTGCAACGTAAAGCCAGGGTGGTCCACAAAAGCGGAGATCTCTTTACAATAAAGCAACAAAGCTAACTGTAAGTGAGCAGTTTCGCTTACCAGCTACAGTTAATCACTTGATAGTGGCATCGACAAAACAGTGCAAAGGTTCTTGGGGACGTTACTAGTTCCGACTGTTCAGTTGGTGGCACCAGCTGCAGTAAAATTATACCGCAAGAAACCGGTCGCCGCATCCTTGTCGATCACTATGGAAGAATGTCTCTAAGTACCGCACCGGGCCATCGCTCCAGGAAGGATACTTAGAGGATCTCACGAAACAAATAAAATTTCTTACGCGCATCACTGGGCAGGGCGTGGACCATATCACGCGAATGCATGATGATATAGGTGATACACATTTATTTGAAGCGTACATAGGGGCTCCCTATGCATCATCGCCCATACAAAGATTTCAGCAACATTTATCAACTTCAGTGTGCCGATGACGTGTAAACGTTCACCTATGGTCCGTTAATAAAACCGCAGCATTGCTAACTGTAAAATTTGGCATTATCACGCAGGAAGCTTCCTGTCACGTTGAACTGAGATGTCGAAATTAACATCATCGCCACCCTTGTCACATCGTCCAAAGGTTGCCTTGCAAGAGAAAGCATCCGTTCTAAAGTCAATGTTATACGCAGGGTCTTTCAGAAGTCTCATCATTTGGTAGTGTGAACGCCTCTGAGTGGACAAGGTGTGCGAAGAAGTGGCGTTGGCAGTCGGAATACCGTATTCAATCCATACAATCATCCCATGACAGGTACCAGACTTGGCAAATGTCACTTCTGACAATGAATTCTCTTTGATCGTACAAGCCATGTAATCCAGAGTCGCAATTTCAAACGGGTCTGAGAGAGGCAAGATGTCATATTGCCAGGATGGAAGCGACAAGTCGTACTCATGAAGTCCATGGTAGTCATTGACAACATCATGCAAGAATCCGCACAATCGCACATCGCAAGTGCCGTAACTGTGGCTAATGTTTGTCGATTCAAAGGCACATCCCATAATTCTAGCGTACAAGGGCATAGTCAAGACGTCTGCACGCAGTACTCCCCGCCTCTTGAGGCCTCGCAGGATGTAGAGAAAATTCAACGCTTCTTGTAAAGCCCAGCCTTCCAGAATCTCGTAATATGGTTCGGCCACTACCATCTCGACTGGAGACCCTCCTAAAGTGTCCGTAGTGACTTCCTCCGGATGGCATCGGAGAATTTGAAACAAATTCGAGTTCGAACCTTCCCGTGCGAGAGGTAATCCATTGGCAAATTGTGCAATTCGTGCTGTTGCCTCGGCAAGGTTGGTCGAGCCACTCTCAAGCGACCAGACCTTGGATGCTCCAAGTAGTGCCGCAATCATTCCACACAAAGAAAAGTCAGATACATCCAAAATAATAGCGTCAAGCCCTTTTTGGTTCAACAATGTCAATATACCGTCTCGTATTATTTCGGATCTTTGCAAATCGTTGAGTTGCCATGCTCTTTGAGGGGAAACCAATCCTGTGTTATCGGTCATCGATTGGCGTCTTCTTTTGGCCTTGCAATCATTATGGTCTCCCTGCAAAACGGCAAATGAAAGGGCATAGTCATTTTGCGTTGTCTGAATGGTCACTGGTTGCCCTTGCTTGATGGTTGTACATTCGTCTGGATCTGTTGCAAAAACAAAAACACATTGATGCCAATGATCTTGCCATGGCGTTTTAGTTGTGTCGTATAACAATTCATTTCCAAAAAGATCAAGTTCCCACCAGAATATCAGACCGTGTGCGACTCCCGATGCATTCGGTACAATGGTTGTCGATTGGATCTGGCCTTCCGTCGAAGGAATATTCTCCTTGGAATCTACTCGGATTTCCAACACTTTGACTGGGTCTGAAAGAACTCGTATCGGATTCTCAGTATCCTCGAGGAGATTTTTTATATGAACAGGAACTTGAACACCTGTTCCGTCAAGGAGGTAGTGGGCGCTCTCGCGATTCAAAGACAAGGAGAGAGCTCGTCCATTAGGAAAACCAGTCAGTGTTTGGTGTGGTCCCCAGAGATTAAAAATTCCTGGTCCTTCCACAATTTGAGCATAAACTTTAGCCCCTTGGGGAGCACCACCGCGTTTGGATCCAAATGTCGTTCCCAGGCATCGCGTATAGCAGGGATCCAGCCCTCTCCCAATAGACCACTTTCTAACAATTCCGATGTACAAAGAAGGGCTTTGGATGGCAGGGGTGGTATTTCACACGAGTGAGCCTCCATGACTGTGATCCTTTCTTGCATTGTATTCGAGGCGACAGTGGCTCGGGTAATTTTTGCCATGGCACTCGACATCTCTAAAGTTGTAACATGCACGGACAGTTTCTTCATTTTTTCGGTCAAATATTTCGCAGACAACATAGCCAATAAACCTGTTCCACTACCGATATCCAAACAAACCACAGGAGTGGTCTTTGCTGCCGTTGAGTCGTCGTCGTCGTCGTTGTTGTTGTTGGAAATAAAGCGACGGGCAACCACTTCTGCCGCACACTCAATGGCCTTGGCGTAAAGTTCGTTCCGTCGCTGATCGTTCAACATGGGAAAGATCCACCGTTTCGTCCTCAAATGGCGACGAAGGGCATCTTCTACTTCGCTTGACATTTCGGAGGAAGTGCTTCCCGCTGGTACACTGTTCCATTGAATCCCACCATTTTCCTCGTCGAGGGATGGAATCAAGGACACTTCGTAGGAATTTCCCTCTTCATCATTAACGACAACCTGAACACTTTCATTGTACTTGGCAGACTGAATAGCTCTGGAAATTTCTTCATTCATTATATACCAGTAGTCTGCTGGATTTCTACACGGCTACAGCCTTGAGCGCAGTTAGCAAACGGAAGCAGACAGAGTTGATCTTTTCTGGGCATCCGCCGTGTTTTTGTTTCTGGACAAATGCCAAGTGGAACCCAAAGGGGAAAATGCCTCCTATGCTGATTTGACGTGACCACAAGGCCTGGTGTTGTCCTCTTTACAAGTTTAAATTTTTACAGTTACATTCGGTAAAATGAGAGAATGATGGATTTGTTGGTCGTTGGTGGTTGTGTGGCGTCACCTTTTTACTACTGGTAGTACCTTACATTGAGTCAGGCGGGATTGCCCTGCACGTAGCTCGTACGTGCACGAGTACCACGAGCGGAACTCGTAGTCTTGGGAGTTCCGGGTTGTCTAGTCTAACCTTGGTAACTTTGAATTGATGTATTGAACACCACATCCCATGACAGCCTCCCCAGTGGTTGGATAGCTATGAATATTTCTTCCAATGGAGTATAGTCCAAGATTGTTCTTGATGGCCAGGGAAACCTCGTTAATCATTTCACCAGCGCGCTCTGCTAGTATGGTAGCACCGACAATTTCATCGGTTCCCTTTTTCACCAATATTTTACAAAACCCCACATTGCTGCCTTCACAAATGGCTCGGTCATTATGTTCTAGACCAGCTCGGTAGATATCCACTTCGATTCCTTGTCGTGCCGCTTGAGCTTGTGATGCAATACCAACAGTTGCATATTCTGGTTCCGTGTAGGCAACGGCTGGAACAACCAAACTGCTCAGTTTCCAATTGTCTCCTGCCAAGGCATTCTGTACCACCATTTTGGCCATTTCTCCACTCATATGGGTGAGACGAGGAACGCCGGCAACACAGTCTCCCACGGCGTAAATGGAAGGATTCGTGGTAGATTGACACAAATCATTCACCTTGATTCCAGAACCAACTTGATATTCCACTCCCGCTGCTTCTAAACCCAAATTTTCTACATTGGCAGCACGTCCTGTTGCCACCAAGAGACATTCACATTCATGAATATCCTTGCCAATTGTAAGTTTTATTAGGGGAAAGCCTTGTTTATTGGAATCATTGGCCACTACAGTTTCGACTTTGGTGACACGTGCATTGGAAAGGAAGGATACCCCATCCTTTTCCAATTCTTGATGTAAAATTTTGGCAGCTTCTTCGTCACCTCCTTTGGATTCAAAGAGACGAGACGAACGATTGACAACCGTGACTTGTGATCCCAGAAGGGCGAAACTTTGTGCCATTTCCAAGGCAATGACACCAGCCCCAAGAATAATCATACGAGGAGGAAGTTCCTCCAAATTAAAAAGTTGTTCATTTGTAATGTAGGGTGCTTCTTGTAATCCTGGAATATCGGGTATGGTTGGACGACCACCGGTAGCAATGACACAGTTTTTAAATTTCAGTGTTTTGCCATTGACTTGGACGGTATTGGGTCCGGTCAGAATCCCTCGCCCTTGAAAGACATGAGTACCAGCTGCCTCGGATCCAGCATGACCATCGGCAGGAGCAATTTTTGCTCGACATTGACGGACTCGCTCCATGACGGTAGGAAAATCGACTCGAAATTCTCCGGTAGTGATCACACCAAATTCGGCAGCCCGTCGGACTTGAGAGACGGCTCGTGCGGATCGAATCAAGGCTTTGGAGGGAACACATCCTACATTCAAACAATCTCCACCCGCCAAATACTCGGATATAAGTGCCGATTTGGCCCCTCGTCGTGCCGACTGTTTGGAGGAAACCAATCCTCCCGCACCTGCACCAATGGCAATCAAGTCATAGACATCGTAGGGCTCGGGACTCTGGTAGTTACGTGGATGTACCTCATTCAAAAGAGCAGCATTGTAGTTATCCAATGGCCAAACTTGTAGCGTCTGACGAGCTTCCTCGGCTTGGTCTAAATTCCCCGGAGTCCATGGTGTGGTGGATGACATGATGGCAGCTTGGGAACGGATAGATAATGAGGATGTAATTTTCGGTAAGAAAGCAAACGAGGATAGATACGGAGTGGCGAATGCAAGAAATATGCGACGCTTCATCATCCAATCTATCATGGAGATGAGCATCGTCGTTTCATTCCTGCCTGGGCTAATGAACCATAATGAATAAATGAAAAATCGTAGTGAAGTGTGTGATGACGCATGACGGCAAGATACCTGTGGACTTAATGGACTACCGGTATTTATATAGCAATAGACTCGTCGGAGTGTTACCTGGTATGGTGATTGAAGTGAAACAAACAGCTACTAAAGTCCAATCTATTCTAGTGCCATCAGCAGACATTCGAGTAAACTTTCCTGAACAGATAGCCAGAATGTTATACTTGTCTATTTCAGGCCATGGATTGCAACGAAAGAGCTGTTGGAGTCAATTCCTCCGAGGGATCTGTAGGGGACAACTGGACTTTGGATATTTTCAGTGACGCCTTGGTGTTGCTTCGTTTTTGCTTGCGTGGGGTAGCCGTGAGCCTTTGTAGAATGACATATCCAAGGAGAATCAGAACTGCTCCAACCAGAGACATGAGCAAGACTTGGCTCCAATCGGGCAGCTTATCCCCACTTGACTGACTCAAGGATGAATCAAGTAATGCTGCAGAGCGACAATTACTATTCGCCAGCACCAATCCATCGATCATAGGGCACGGTTGACATGGTTTATCTGGAGTCGCATGACCTTCAGGATGGTACGTTTCCATTGGACATGCGATATAATCGCAACTTAATTCATCATTGTACCCATTGCCATTGATTCCTTTTTTTTTACACAACGAGTCAGGGACATAACCCGACAAGGAATTCTCGGAAAGCACTAGTGTTTCTAGGGGTGGCAATGCCAGTTCCTCTGGCAACTGGCCAGTAAGATTGTTGTGACTCAGATCCAAATCAACAAGGTTGGGTAAAAAGCCCAACTCGAGTGGAATAGTCCCGGAAAGTCCCTGATTTTTCAGATTCAACCCGACCACGTTACCATCTCCGTCACAGTTGACGCCTCCCCTGGAACAGACTGGCACGTCCTTATAATTAGCCCCCCATGAATGGTCGGTCCAATCCGGTCCACTCGTAAAATTGTACAAAATATCCAAAATTTCTTCTTGTGAAAAATTCAAACATTTGGTTGCTCCGAGATATATATTCATGAGCCGATTCGTACATGGTGAGCAAGGAGAATAGCCAGTTGTCGAGTAGAAACCAGCGGGACAAGCCACCGCCGCGCATCCATCTCGTTCGCCGCCGTCTACAAAGTTGGTGTCCAACCGTCGATGACGACGACTTATCCCATTATCATCATTATTACCTGCGGCACTACCAGTCGACGTCGTGGATGAGGAATATTGCCGATTCAATTGAAGCTGACAAATTTCTGGCGGAATATCCCCCGTCAGGCGGTTGTCATGTACAAGGAGCACCTCGAGACCCGACATGGTTGCCATAGCTGCAGGAATCGTCCCAGTTAATTGATTACTTTGTAGATGGATTTCCTGTAACGAATCTGCCAGCACCGAGGGCAAAGTACCCGAAAAACGATTGTCGGCCAGAAAAAGTCGTCGAAGGGAAGGTAGTTCATACGTAGCAAGAGACTCGAGCTGTCCGTGCAGTTGATTCTGAGATAGATCAACATGCTTGAGCGAAGCAAAATGATCAGGAAATGCCGGCACAGTACCTGATATTTGATTGTCCTTCAAGTCCAATGTCACTAGGTTGGTCATCTCCACGGTATCAAAGGGTGGAAGGGGACCAGAGAAATGATTGTGGGCCAGTGACAGGATGGTAAGCTTTGTCGAGGTGACAAGAGGGATTGGCCCTGTGAGCTGGTTAAAGCTCAAGTCCAACACTCGGAGATTGCCGAGTTGTGCCACTGCACTGGGAATGGTGCCCCGCATTTCACAACTCGCCAAGATTAATGTTTGCAAGGTTACCAACTCGGACAATATGAACGACAAAGTTGATTGTAAGGGATAACCTGTCAGGCTGATGCTGGTGATTTCTCCGTCCGTATTGCAGCTTATGCCAAACCATGTGCACGCATTGGTACTGGAACTGCCGGTGACATCCCAGCCGTTTTGCTCTGCAAATGCCTTTCCCTCCGTTGTTTGAATGAGCGAAAGAACAATATCTTCTTGGCTTGTCATGACAGGATGTTGTTGTAAGGTTCTCCCGGCAGTTCAAGCTGTCAAAAGAGAGGTATTCGTGAGCATGAAGGGCTCATGGGAGAGTGGAAACACACTGCTCCTCATTTTCTGTCACAAAGGTCACTCATCACAATTTTGGCGGGACTCTTTTGTCGACTACAGTATACTAGAAGTATTGTGTATTATGCTAGGGTATCCAGGTACCCACAAAACGACCACTGGATGAATTACTTGGGCCTACCGTAGATGTGTTTGTTTTAGTTAGAGGTAGAAGGTCCACAGTCCACACGACCTTTATTATAACAGGAAACCAAAGTAGGCTGAGGACATTCCTACCTGGACCCAATTTTCAATCGGTGTTAACCTGCTATCATTACAGTTGCTATTCTGATGTGATCCATATTTTTAAATTACGGGGAAAAAGGCTGCAAGTTTTTGATTCTAGAAGCAAATCTCACTTTCCAACGCTGACGCTCATTTCATGCACCAAAAACACATGCGTGAATTGTCGAAAGAAGAGAGAAAATATCAAGACGAATCAATTGGAATTATAGTAGTACAATCTTTTAGTGGTAGATCGGATAGAAGGACTCGTGGACGAGTTAGGAGATGATTTAAATGGAAGCCGGCAAACCTTGGAAGGGAAGCTTTTCTCGGTTTCGTTCTTCACCGATGATCTTGTAGTCGATGGTTTGTGCCTTGAACTGTACCAACATCATTTGGAATTCTTCGGCAGACACAACTTCTTGTTCCAACAAAACCTTGGTCAAGTGTTCCAAAAGGTCGCGGTTGTCAATCAAGATCTTCTTGGCGATCAAATAGCTGTTGTTCACCAGACGTTCTACCTCTTGTTCAACCTCTCCCAAGATCTTGTTTCCCCATACGGTCTGTCTTTGCAACATCATGCGTCCCATGAATGGACCTTGACCTCCAGGTTCCGACAAGGCCACACGTCCGACCTTGTCAGACATACCCCATTCCTTTACCATGCGCTTGGCAATGTTGGCAACTTGTTGAATATCATTGGATGCACCTGTGGTGACCATATCCTCTCCATAAATAATCTCTTCCGCAAGACGTCCTCCCAAAGCAACCGCAAGTTGAGATTCCAAATATTGTTTGCTGTACATTCCAGACTCGAGACGAGATTCCTGGGGAGCGAAAAATGTCAAACCTCCAGCTCCGTTAGATCGAGGAATGATAGAGATCTTTTGCACTTGATCATAATCGGGAACAAGTGCACCGACGATAGCATGACCAGCCTAAAAAGCACGATGTGAGTACCATGTACATGAACAATATTCAGGGATTTTGCAGTCAAGTCTTACCTCGTGGTATGCAACAAGCTCCTTTTGCTTAGCAACTTGGTTACCTCCCTTCTTCTCGAGACCGACCATGATTCGATCAACGGCTCCATCGATTTCCTCCCAACCGATTGTGTTCTTGGCCTTGCGAGCAGCGGAAATGGCAGCTTCATTCATCAAGTTCTCTAATTGCGCACCAGAGAAACCAGGGGTTCGTCGAGAAATGGCTTCCAAGTCAACATCTGGTTCAAGGGGCTTTCCACGGCTGTGGACACCCAAAATTCGGGTTCGGCCCTTAAAGTCTGGAAGGTCGACAGTAATCTTGCGGTCGAAACGGCCCGGTCGAAGCAAGGCTTGATCCAAAATATCAACTCTGTTGGTAGCAGCAATGGTGATAATACCTGGGTTGCCGTCAAAACCATCCATTTCAACCAAAATCTGGTTGACAGTCTGCTCGCGCTCATCGTTACCTCCAGCATATCCAGCTCCACGTTGTCGACCAACGGCATCGATCTCATCAATAAAGATGATGCAAGGAGCGTTCTTCTTGGCTTGACCAAAAATGTCACGGACACGTGCTGCACCAACACCAACAAACATTTCTACGAATTCGGATCCAGAGATACTGATAAAAGGCACTCCGGCCTCTCCAGCAACCGCCTTGGCAAGTAGGGTCTTACCAGTACCGGGTGGGCCATCCAGGATGACTCCACGAGGGATTCGGCATCCATTCTTGGTGTAGGCCTCGGGTTGCTTCAAAAAGTCTACAACTTCTGCCAGCTCAAGCTTGGCACCATCGCATCCAGCCACATCGTCAAATGTTACACCAGTGTCTGGTACCATTTGGATTTGAGCCTTGGATTTTCCGAATCCCATGGGATTGCCAGGTCCTCCCATTCCTCCCATGCCGGCTCCACCCGAGCGGCGGCTGAGGAAGAATAGACCAGCAAAGAGTGCAGCAGGGAAGATAAGGCTTTGTGCCAATTCTCCCAGGCCACTGGCCTCTTGGGTGGGCAAAACTGTCACATCAACCTATTAATAAAGTGGTTAGGGAATATCCATAACCTACAATAGCACACATAGCGTAAATAAATGTGGACATACCTTGTGCTGGGTGAGCTGAGTCAAAAGGTCAGGATCATTTGGAAGAGCTTCAATCTTGAGGCGGGTTCCGTCAACATCCACACCCAACAATTGTGTTCCATCTGCGCTGAATGTAACCTTTTCAATCTTGTCGGCATTGACCAACCTCAAGAAATCCGAATATCTGACATCTGTGGGTCCGTACGAACTTCGTTGAATGACAGGAACTTCGACATTTTGTGCCGCTGGCAAGTCCACATCCATGGCCATGAAGCGAGAAGAAGAACTCTTTGTGTTGTACTTTTGCGAGATGGGTGTAAAAGGTGCAAAGGCTGCAGCCTGCTCGGCTAGCAAAAGCCCCATGGTGGCAGTAATAGCGAATTTCATTGTGCTTGGTCTTTTAGCAAATTATGACACTTTGGGAACACTACAGTGTTTCTAACCTCTTGCTGAGACGACTTGCTGATTCGATCCGAACAAGGAAGAAAAAGATAGTACGGTGCTGGTCGTCTGCAGGTGGCAACGATCTACCCGCAGGGGGATCGTGACGGCTGACACATCAACAACACGACGCGCGATTCGCCATGCCTCGGCCAATCGCGTCGCGTTGCTACAAGATCCGCTGACGTGTTTGCCCATGTTTGTGCATGGAGCAGAACTACCGGTAATTGAGTCCCTAGTTACGTTGTGGTACGTAACCCACCGTACCAGGTAAACAGCAACTCATCCGAGAAAGGTGCCTGTACCAGGTACTTGTTACAACTGCAATGACTGACTCACCCCTGTCACTTTGGCGAGTGGCGTGATTGACCGATGAAATATAGAAGGCCAAATATAGAGCCTTGGAGAACCTGGAAAAGTTCCATAAGAAGAGACGGGAAACATACTCTAGAAATCATCAAACCAATGATTCATTGATGTGTTACTGATTACCAAAATAAATTGTTCAAGAAGCCATGATTTTTATGGACAGTGTAGTACACTTGAGGAATTCGCCTATCAACTTTTTGCCTCTTTCATAGACTTCAACAAATCCTGTAGGAGTTCGTGGTCAGCCGGGTAGTACAGGGAAAGCACCGAATACGCCTTTTCAAGCAGACCAATGGCATAAGACGGATTTGGTTCCAAGAATAATCGTAACTTTGCTGCTTGGAATAATCGGATTGACCGTCGAAACAATTCGCTACTACTGGTCGACCTGCGACACGTACCGGTGTTGGGGTCTAGCACGTCTAGCACTTTTACTGCTTGAATAGCCAATCTTTCTTGTTCTGAAATGCTCTTTGCTTGTCCCAACTCATCCAGTATTGCGTGAACAAGGCGGTCGCCCAACTCTTGGATATACCATGACCCTGGTCGACAAAGTTGCTGTACGTTCTTGAATGATTCTTCCAGTGTTGGTACATCCGCTTTCTCGGTAGCCTGTTCCAACGAGCGAAGTATTTGGACTTGACTCTCAAAATCTGTGGCTTGGCACGTAGGACATCGAAAGTCAAATCTACCTTCCACCCTTAGAGGTCGCTCTGGATCAGAGCAATAAGGACACAGTAATCCAATGATTTCTGTGTCCAAGGACGGGTCTACACAAGCATCACAGTCGCAAGAAAAGAAATAACCACGTTCAAGGTTGTACTGACGAAGATGTCGAGGGCACGAGTTGTCAATGTACGAAATTAAAACCTCTTGGTCTGCTGTGATGTTTTTGTGAGCTGTAAGGATTAAGCAGGGAGGCCGATGGTCTTTCCCGTATAGGAACGTTTGAATAGTGTTTGGTCGACATGAGTGGTTGATGAAACTTGGCGTAAGGAAGCTTCCAATGCCCATTGCTACATTCTCTCCGTCAGCGACGCTGAAACCATTGATCTTGATTCGATTGACCATATCCTCCATGGTAGAAATCTGTCCTTGGAACTTGCTCAAACATCCAGACAATTCTATCAATTCAAGTACGGTTGTGATGACAGCCCGAGAATGATGGTAGCTCGCATCATCCATGTCCGCTTTCAAGGTAGGCAATGATTTCCTGTCCGGAATGGTGCTTTGAAGTTTGGAAAACTGTTCTGCAATCCCAGCGACCGAGCCCAGCATCGATGAATGCAGTATTCGGAATAATAAAATAGCGCTAGGGAATACCTTGACATGTCCTCGTCTCGCAAAGATTCTACCCACTGCAGTTTGTTCCTTGTCTAACCCATACTTCCGTCCAACTTCTCGACATTGAGTTGAGCAGAAGGATATCGGATAGGCCTGCCATATAGCAGTACCATGACTTGATTCATAGCGGTAAGGTTCTACCGTTGGATCAAGCTTGCCAAAGCACAAACTGCATCGGATCCATCTCTGATTCTCTAATAGCACAGGAAGGACCAAAGGATCCCAATAGTCCAGATTACCCTCCCCTGGTGTAATGCGTTCCCCTTTTGGAATATTCTGGGATGCCACCAAGCAGTTTCCTCTGCCCGAACGAGCCTCTATCCGCACCTTCAAAGTAGCTGTATCGCTCGGCCTTGCGTTCTTTCCAGAAACCTTCGTTGCGAGCTTTTCAGCCCAGCGTCTGCAGTCATTCTTATGTGTCGAGTAGTGCTGTTTTTGACAAGCTATGTCATGGTACCAAGCTTGTTGACACCGGGTGCACCGTTTCAAGGATATTAGGCCTTTTCCATCCTCTGAGACTCGAGGTGCCCCTCCGCAGGAACTACAGATACTGCCGGTAGTATTATGGATGTGTTTTGCACTCATGCAAACAAGTTTGTTGACGCTGGGGAGAGTGAAAACACAAAACACCGTGTCCTTTCTTAATAGCCATGCGACCAGGTCGACCACTGGAAATGATCGGATGATTCCGTTTGGGTGCCGTTACCTCCGACCTCCGAGGAGAGCGTACCTGGTACACTTGTGCAATTCCCATAAATCAGACCCGAACGTCTATGTGGTCTGGCGCGCAAAATCAATGTGCCCACTGACATAATCGAGGTGGTAATGAATAATAAATTAGCTTTCCGTTAGAGAGTTGGTCACTCCTTATAGAGACAAAGCAGGCCGTTTCTTGGGATCAGAATTTGTGGCACCACAAAACACATGAATGTCAGGACAAAGGGCAAGAAATCTGGAGCAGCTACAAAGCTCCAAAGCGTATCATCACTTTCTTCAATACTTGTTAAAATGATCGAATCATGCTGCAATATGATAAGAGCTTGCGTTTGCATGTACATAATAATGTCACTGCTCCTTCCAACTGGGCAGTCATCCATGATTACTTCCAACAACTTGCGAGGCGCCAATTCCGATGCCCTTACAACTCAGACGAAAGGGAATGTTGACAATGTGACGACAACGTTTCCAGAACCAGTAGACGACCCATATTATAACCGTTTGGTGGAGCAAGGATCACTGCTATCAGCAGAGCATCATCGAAAATTTCTTGCTCGAAAGGGGCGGGTAGAATTGCAGTTTGAATCCCAAGTACGTTTTCAATCTCAACCCGGCGAATTTGCTGCCATTGTTATTTCCTATAAGTTTGCATTCCTGCATATTTGGAAATGTGGCGGTACAACCATGGCTGCTCTAACAGATGGGCGCCAATTCAGCCTCACTGAACCATGGATCCAGAATCGTGAGTGGGTTGCTTTTGTCCGCGATCCCATTGATAGATTCATATCGGCATGGGCAGAATGTGGATATCGGCAATACGAAGGTGAATTATCTTTTGGGGGGTTCGAAGCGCACAGTACCCTGAATTGGTTAGACGACACTTACGACTTCAGAGTGAGAGCCTTTCTCCATGAAGTACGAGACTTTACCTTTCCTGAAGTTTGGCAGTCATGCCATACACATGCACATCCTCAAGCGAATTTCATGACTGACGAACATGGTAACATTGACCATCACGTCACTCTTGTTGGAGATCTTCGTGAGATGCAATACGTCTTGGATATAGCCGGCTTTCACAATTACACGGAAACAGTGAAAGGTCGTGACTCCAGCGCTAATGCGGTGAAAACAGAATACTTTCCTGCAAGACGAGATCTGTTACACAATCAAACCCTACTGGAGCTTTGCGAATTCCTCGCGTTGGACTACTTTTTGTTTGACTTTGAGCCGCCAGAGGTTTGCATCGGACCAGGTGGTCCTTTGGCGGGATTCGCCTAAATATGTCCTAGCATTGTAGCTAAAACTGTCAGTGTAGTTACTTCTTAAAAGCTAGCTGTTGTCGAATTTTGTCGATGTTCCTTATCATGAACAGGGTGTGATCACCCAAGGATGTAGTACGAAAACTGTAAATGAAGTCATTGTCAAATGGGATAGACTACGGCACTTTCAAAGAGCCGTGATTTTTCAAAAGGTCTGATTGGGAAAACATCAAATTGTGTTGCCAAGGAAGTGGTGATAGATAGCGCAATGGCTTTTATACACAGCAGCAGCTTTGCTCCTCATTGTAATAGTTTTCCTGTGACATGATTCCAGCGTTGATCTCCCGGTAAAGGAAATAGTGAGGATAGGCAAAGAGTCCGGACAGGACTACTGCTGGAACATTGAATTGTATCATGCTCATGAAACATGCGATAGCAAATACTGCCAATCCTATCGCTACCATCTTTGCCGAAAAAATCAAAGCACCCCAAATAGCAATACTCAGTAGGACGATTTCTAAAACAAAGAAGAAAATTGCGAGCCCACCATGTAGATTGTCAACAGCAGCTTGTAGTTCGTCATCATTGATTGGATGCTCCTTGGACGAAACGAAAAACATTACCCCGAAAATGTCAATCAGTAGTGATGCAATCATTATCAAGTCCACTGCTACCACAGCGCGTCGTACATCACAACATCCACCAAAACATGAGTGTCCCTGTTTGTTCTTGACGACGATCGATGGTCCCGTTGTGGTGTCCTCGGTGGAAATCACTGGTACGGCTCCGTAGGCTTTGGACATGATTGGAATCTATAGCAAAAGTTTGAGACTGGTTCCTTGATTCTTTTTATGGAGCAATCGGGATAGTGTGATTGACATTAGGTACGGTATGAGGAACAACGCCCAAAAATGCAATCTTGCATCCTTCAGCCTTCTTCTTCTGACACTTGGATGAGAGGTACAGAAATTGCAACATAGCCAGAAGTGTACTACGGATATGTAGTAACAATAGTACCTGGTACCTACGACCTGCGGTTTCAAGCCTTTCTAGGTGTCAATAGTTTTACGGTTAAAGCTATTGCAGAGCTCCCATTTCTCTAAGTTCCCTCATTAACGAAAGTTGTTTTTCCACAGGAGCAATGGAATTGGCCGCTATGGTCCCCGATGCAGCCACTCCAGGCAAGCCAATGCCTGGAAAACTAGTGTCGCCACAAGCATATAATCGCTCAATCGGAGTTGTTGCGCCTGCCAGCTCCCAAACATCCTTGCCAGGATTCACACCAGGGCCATAGGTACCTCGATATCGTTGATTATAACGGCGATGCGTTAGAGGTGTGCCGACCAACACTACACTTCCCTTTTGTTTGGCACGTTCTCGTACATCTGGAATCACGCATTCGACTGCTTTCCACAAGGCCTCGGCCTTCTCTTGTTTTAGTTGTTCATATCCCTCTTTTTTATTGTAGGTTTGCGATGTGATGGAATTAGGACCGGATCCAACCTTGCCAGTTTCCTCTTCAAAGGGTAACCAGTCGTCGAAATTGTCCGAAGCTGCCGTATATGCATGCACTATGTGGTATCCTTCGGGTGCAAGGCTTGGGTCGAAGACTGTTGGGATAGAAATGATGCTCATGTTCTGTTCATCTGTCACTGGGTGGTCAAAATTTAGAACTGAATGATGGCATTCCAAGTCCGGGAGACCATCATTAGGGATTCCAAGATGCAGATGCATAAAACTTCGAGTCATGCTCATGTCATTAGCTTGTTCCTTTACCTTGTTGTATGCTTGAGTGGTAGGGCTATCTGGCTTGCTTTCATCGACCGAGTCTTTTAGGATCCGAGCATAGTTCCACAAGGGCGCATTACTGACGACGCCATTTTTTGCCTTAATTTTTGTTCCATCGGCAAGCTCCACACCTATACATTTTGACTTGCCATCCTGGTCTTCCAAAAGGAAGCGTTCGACTGTTGAATTGACTCGAAGCTCTCCACCATGGTTTTCCATACCCTTGACCAAAGCTTGGATCAAGGCGTCTATTCCACCCATCGGATAATCCAATACTGCATCGGGTTTGTGTAAATCTGACATCATGTAAGCGATGGGCGCCCCTTGAGTATTGGAAGCATCAACTCCAGATAGAGCAAAGGCCAAGTAGTCAAACCACTTGTGGATAAAAGAATCGTTCATATCGTACTTTTTCATCACATTGGTGAAGGGTCCAGTCAGTAATAGTCCTTGTGTACCAATACTCATGAGTTTGAGAATGTAACCAAAGATTGTTACAATAGCAGAAATTCCTCCTCCTCGGAGGGCAAACGGTGGAATGTAGGCGCTCACTTCGGCGAGGCCACCCTTTTCCAGGATCTTGTCTCGAAACGTTTCAAACGCTTTCCGGGATTCTGGTCCAGCCTTTTCCTGGATTGCCTTTTCAAAATCACCCCGATCCCCAACCGTTAGCTTAAAGGCTTTGCCATCCGCAAAGTCATGGATCAACCAACCATCATATTGTTTCCAATCAATTTCATTTGCTGTACCGACAGCATCTAACACTTGCCGCAGTGGATTGGTGCTTTTGGATGAAAGTCCTGTGATCAATGAGGGTCCCGAGTCGAAACGAAATGGAATTGACTTGGATGCTGAACTATAGCGGGAAAAGCTATGCGCTACCCCACCGGGTCGATCATGGGCTTCTAAACAAAGGGTTTTGAAACCATACTTGGCCGTCAAGGCACCACACGACAAACCTCCAATCCCGGCTCCCACTACAATAACATCAACCTCCTCAACAGCATCTGTCAACGCTTGTAATTTTGACCCATACTGACGAAATGAGGATGATTTGACAGTAGGGTAGGAGGTGAAGGCTTGAATCGAGCTGATGGCAAGTCCAAATGCCAGTAGGACGGCACATCCACTCATCCTTCTCATCAGCAACCAACAATAGCCAACAAAATCAGCCCTTGAAGCATGCACCTGTTGTGTCCTCTGTAGTCAATGCTGGAACCAAATAATGGTAGCACATCGATCTCTTCGTTTTCCTTGTGTCGTCAAGCTCTGTGATGGCGAAGAAATCGGTGCTGGCAGAGAGCGACTTGTTGGCATGTGGCGTGTTGGCGGCAAGTATACATGAGAACAACCACGTCGTTGATCGACTGAGTCATGACACTTCCAAGTTTGTGCACATACGATGTCACAGTCAAATGGATCCATGTTGAATTGGCGATGTGCAATCCTTCCTTAAACTTTGCAACAGGACAAGTATGGAAAAGGATGGGAATGCCTCGATCCAAGTGAATGTGACACTCCTCAATATCCGCGAGGATGTTGAAAATGACGACAACAAGGCCACCAAACTTGTGCACCTCGTGAAGCATGACGTTTTGTCAAACGCCAGTCCTGCCGCCAAAGTTCTGGTCCATGACATTCCAACGATGCAAGAAATTGAAATGATCCAGAATCAAGTCCTTCGATACCTTCAACCCAAGGACAAATATGCCGCATTATCATCTATGCTACTGAAAAGTCGAGCCTTTTACTTGACGCATGGTGCAAAACAAGGCAATGACAAACCGAGGATTGTGGTTGATATTCCCCGCACAGAGCACAAGAAGCCCTTTATCCCTCTCCTCTACCAAGATTCAGAACATTCTGTGCATTCGGTCCTGGAGGAGAATACCTTTCCTATTAGTGTGTCACATCAATTCCCATTCGTGGGTATTGCTGCCTTTGATGGGAATGTGAATCATGGTACGGGTGACTCTTTTTTGCTTGGCATGGATATAGTTGTTTACGACGAATACAATCCTCGTCTATACAACAACGTCGATGAATTTCTTGATGTCTTCCAAGATTACTTTACAGAGAGGGAATGGCTGATTATCCAATCGCAATCAGCGAATCGCCTCCGAGAGTTTTACGTTCGATGGGCCATGAAGGAAGCCTACACCAAGGCTCTTGGGATTGGAATGGGGGCCAAGTTTGCGTCTATCGATCTCTGTCTACCCCAAGATGAAGAGCAAACAAATGGGGTATTCGATGCAATGACGGACAGAGGACGCAATGAGTATATCCAGCGAGGCATCGTAGTCTATTTGAATGAAGACAAGGGCCACGAACAATGGGACTTTGCTTTTTTTCCTCTGTTTGGGAACCAACCGACAGCTCTACCGATAGGTTGCGCTTGTCTTTGCGTCGGTCCCCTAGTGTCGCCATCCACAACACCAATCACTCAAATACAAGTTGATTGGATGAATCTCGTCTCCTTATTAGCATGGCATCAAGCCTAGAATTAAAGTTAGATTATGTATCGCAACGACTGACGGATGATATATAATCAATTTGTGAATTTTTCTATCTACTTGCTTGCTCTAGCGCAAACCCAATTGTCAGCATGTATTTACGATTAAGCATCTTCCCATACAATGGAAGGATCCTCGTTTTCTGAAACATGCTTCATAGGACTGGTACTGGTACCTGGGTTTCCATCAGGATCGATACTGAGAAGTTCTATTTGCCTCGAAACTTCCTTTTTGTACAGTGCTTGAAAAGCTGTTGTACGACGTTCCTCTTCCCAAAGATGTGGCATATCCTCCGTCTCGTCCAAAACTATCACGTCAGTTATCATGCTATTATCCGCTTCAGATTCTTCCTCTTCCTCATTTTCCATGTCCATCTGGCGGAGCCGATCCATTTCCACGTCGAGCTCTTCACGACCGATACTGTTATCAAGAAAATGAAGTGGTATATTGGATGGGCCACTGGGTTCGTTTTTGTCCTTGTTTTCTGATTTCTCTTTTTGTTCCTTTTCCTAATTTTTGTTTTTCTTGTTCCTTGATACGCAAATCCAAGGGGATGCCCACACCCACTCGTGTGGCAGCCGCATCCATGAGTTTTCTCCGTCGACGGGTACGGGTGGCTAACAAATTGGCTCGTGCTCCACCTCCCTTTTCTACCGAAAAGGCAATTTCATTTCCCATGGCATTCTTGAGAAAGGTCAAATCACTACCCTCTGCTGAGCGCTTACCACCACCTACCAAATAATTCCGAGCGGCCATGGCCGATGCTGCCACTCCTTGTTGTTCTAATTTCCGGGCCTTGATTCCAGCCGTTCGTCCGGTCCCTGCCAAACGTTTTGAACCAATCCCCAAAGCAAAGTTTTCCGATGGCAAATTGGATGTAATCGGACTTTTACCCTTGCCTCGAACTTTTTGTATCAAATCATAAATTCCAGCCCGCAGCTGTTGATTACCAATCATCTTTCCACTTAATTGGACGGTGAGACGGCGCATATTATCCATGGCCAGACGAAGATCTTTGGTATTATCGACTAATCGAAGGGAGTAGGTTTCTTTGCTAGGTGCATTGGGATCGGCTTCATATTTGAGAAAACATTCTTGGCAAAGGAATAGACCGCTTTCCTTATCAACAATCTGTTGGGCCTCTTCTTCGGTATATCGCCCATTGCAACGTTTGTCCTTGTATCCTGGACAGAGATAAAAACTGCTGGATCGTGCTCTCATTTCTGCCCGTTCCAGTTGTCGACGTAACAAGTGCAATCGTAATCGTATGGTATGAACGGCATGATTGTAATCAATGTACCAGAATTTGGTCGCCTGACTTCCACCTTGGGTCAAATCATCCACAGTCTCAAATTTCACCAAATGTTCTTCTTGCAAGAATTGCAAGGTAGCTCGGAGTTTGCGAGCCGGTAAGGACAGTCGTGGTGCCATGTCATCATCTCGCAGAAACTTGTCTCGAATTAACACATCAATCAAACACACGGCCTCGTCATCGTAAAAGGCTCTCGCCACAGTAGAAATCAAAGCTTCGGCATACACTGTCAAATCCGACATGTGGTTGTAGTCTTCTTATATATTTTTTGTGTTTGTCTTTGTGTTTGTGTTTTTGTGTACAGTGATAAAAAGCCAAGATTTTAAAAAAACTGGAGCCACCACTAGCAAAAGGAAAGAGGCTGGGGGTTTACACTTATACCCTGGCCAAGAGCAGATGGCGTCCCAGGAAATTCCTCCGAGTAAGACAAAGCACCTAGTTTTGTTTTGCAAGATCTACGATCATATCCGAAAAGAATTCAAACTGACTACCAAGTAGATGTTGTTTCTGATAAAACCTGGTCGAATCCCACAGCACCCGACAGGATTCAAACCGTAGTGGCAAGATAATTGTCTCGGGCATCATGGTGAGACGGAGATCTTCCATGGGGAGAGTTGAAAAGGTAGGACGTTCAGTAGGACGCAGATCCGGGCCATTGCCAGACGTACAATGACCACACCACGGATTCATTCGACCACTTCACTTCTTGCTGCCTATCCCATCATCACTAAAATACGATGAGAGTGCTACCTGGTACTTTGGGACTACCGGTAGTATCAGAATTGTCTCTAATAGACATACAAGAGTTCACAACAGACACAAATCCCAGAAAACGAACACTCCTAGAACACAACGGGAAGTTACACATTCTCATTGAAGGCATTTGGTGCAAAGTCACTCGGGTTCTTGTAGGTTTGTCCAATCATGTCAAACCACATGAATAGATGCCCATAGTTGTATTTGAAAAAGGCGTGATGAACATGATGATCTGCTGGGGTACCAAAGCCCAGCATATGAAAAAGACGATCCCAAGGAAACGTGTATTCGGAATGAATCAGAACCAACCAGTTGGCATAGGCACTCCCAAAAGCCATGTACGTCCAAACGTTGCAATTGACAAGATTAGCAGTTGCATAAAGTGGCATCAGAATCATGCAGATTGTATCCAGTACGGAACCATTGAAGGCATCAAAGAGACGCGGATTGGTGAATCGATGGTGAGGCTTGTGCGACCATCGATAGAAGGCTGGGCTCACATCATGTTCAAGCCTGTGCATCACATACTGTAATCCGTCCTGAATCGCCAGACAAAGGAACGTTTTGCCCCAGTCAATGCTCCCTTCGAAACTGTAATAACTGGAAGGCATGAGTTTGAACATCCAAGTTCCAGATAGATAACACACAAGCAATACAAAGCCTTCTGGCTGGAAAAGGTGAGTCATTAAGCCTTCGTAAAATTGGTAGGGCCGTGCACCTTTAGTCTGTACGGAAAGTGGTTCCTTGCCCATGGAAAAGTAACCAAACTTGAAGAAGTAAAAAATAAACAAGTTCAAAAGCTGCCCGACGGCCACTGCCAGAATCCCCAGACTCAATCCCAATGGTTTGGGCGTGTCTTCAGGATCATATGGGTCATATTCGTACCAATTTGCCTTGAAGATTTTGGTGTAGAACAGAGGACTTGACTCGATAGTCAGGGAGAGAGGCAATGTGAACATGGCTGGCCAAACAAGGGCACTGGCCCATGACATGATGTTGTCGTCCATGGATCGGAGACTTGCTTCTTTCATAACTACAAAATTGCGACAGTGGTATTCAAATTAGAATTGTGAGATGTTTGTCGGTACAATGACGAAAATCGAGTTCGGATTAGCAACCCAAACTGAAATTCCACTCATGGAACGGACAAAATTCCAACGGCGCTCGAACTTTAACCACACTTACCCCGAGTGTGCTCAGGTGCAGTCTCGTCTGACAGCGCCGTTATCTTTGACTTTTCCCTCGGCTTATCGGGAACCTCTTGAAAGCATTGTGCAGCGGTCGCCATGGTGGCTACCCTCCAATCTCTCTTTATGGTCAGAAGCGTTGCTTGCACAATTGGAATTTGATCCCTCTTGTTTCTTTCTTGCACAACTACTAGCAGGCAGGTCGGCTTGACGCGCCGGAACGTTTATGTACACGATTCCAGCTCAGATCGTCGGAAGGACGTAGGGGGTACGTATAGTTTTCCTAACGGCACCGGTATCTGCACCGCTGCGGACGGGCGGACGGAAGGCTGTTTTGTGGTGACGGGATTCACATGTGAGTCAATTCCCATTTTTATTTTTAGCAGAGGAGCATCCACGATGTCTGGAAAATTATCGCAGTCTCGTCAATCCCGTTCGTATCAATTCGGGACCACAGGGCGGAGAAACCCTCTTCAACAAAATGCAGTCACGGTTTAGGTGAAGGCAAGAATGACTTGAGACAAAAATGTCTTAGGTTTCCAAGAGGTGAGACAAAAAAGTCTTAAGTTTCAAAAAGGTGAGACAAAAAAGTCTTAAGTTTCAACAAGGTGAGACAAAAATGTCTTAAGTTATTGAAACTTGAGACAAATCATAGGACAAAATGTAGGGCTATTGAGACATTTTTGTCTCCACTTATCGAAACTTAAGACATTTTTGTCTCCACTTATTGGAACTTACGACATTAATGTCTCCACTTTTCGCATCTTAAGACATTTATGTCCTACGTTTTTCAAACTTGAGACAAAAATGTCTCCACTTGAGACAACAGTTTTGAGTCCCTAGTGTTTTCGTGAGTTTCTCCGTGATATGAATCTTGCAATCAGGGGTGACCATGCTTCGTAGGATTTATACGGGGATCGTGGATGCTCCTTGGCAAGGAAATGCGACCTGGTGGGAGCCTCGGACATGATGACCATGATGATGATGATGACGATGGTGGAGAGTGGCGCCCAGAGGAACTCATCCAGTCACCTACAAAAACCGCTTCTATGTTTTCAGCTTTCCCTTTGATACCATCAGAATCAATGAAACAAACAATTGAACTACGCTATCCTCAAGTAATTGAAGGTACACTATTGGTCACCGATAATCAAATTGTTGATGATGACGACAACGAAGATGATGAATCCAGTCCTGTCTTTTGTACTGTCTCGGGAATAAGGAACTCCGACACAGTCTTTGTCTTGGGTAAACGTATTATTGATAGTCACAATGGCGAAAGTGCAGTTTACTCGGGGACTATGAGTACTTCCACTGGAATGCCCCATGGAAAGGGAGGTTTGAAGTTTACAAAGAAAGGACGTTTGCACCATGAACCATCAGCAACGAAATGTCGCCAACGACCATCCAAAGAAGGTGAGGGAGATCTATATGAAGGTGGATTCAAACATGGTCGCAAACATGGAGCGGGAGTCATACGATTTGCCAATGGACGAGTCTTGGAAGGAAACTACAAGCACGGACAATTGATGCAAGGAAAAATGACCTGTCAAGATGGATCCGTGGTCTATCATGGCTCAAGTGTCGTTGACGGTATGCACTACCATGGTCGTCTAGGCCAGTATGTAGTGCAAGCAGAACGAGACATGTATGAAGGAGAGTTCCGAGACGGAAGCTTTCACGGCCATGGAAAAATGAGATGGGATGATGGTGGATGGTATGTCGGTGAATGGCGTCATGGAAAAATGCATGGATATGGCAAGGAAATGCCACCTGGTGGAAGCTTCGTATGTGATGCTGAATGTTCCAGTGGGCAACTCATCCAGTCCTCTACAGTAACCGGGTCAATTTTTTCAGCCTTTCCTTTGATTCCACCAGAGTCAATGATGCGAACAAGTGGATCACCCTATTATCCTGACGATAGACTGTGTGTCACGAACAATCAAGTTGTTGTTGTTGTTGATGATGATGATGATGATGATGATGATGATGATGATGATGACGAGGAAGAGAATGAATCTAGTCCTGTCCCTTCTGCCTCAAATAGAACGAATTTCGATACACTATTCGTCGTCAACAAACAAATTGTGGATCCCTATGGTGAAAAGGGAGTATATACCGGTGCATGGAGCATATCCACTGGTATGCCCAACGGGAAAGGACGGCTTGAATATGAAAAAGAAGGACGATGGTATGAAGGAGATTGGATCCATGGCCGATGGACGGGATATGGCCGCCTATCCAATGGTTTTGGAGACATTTATGAAGGTGGTCTCAAGAATGATCACAAGCATGGTACTGGAGTCATGCGATTTGCCGACGGACGAGTCTATGAAGGAGAATACATTCGTGGACAAATGATTCAAGGAAAAATGACTTATCAAGATGGATCGGAATATGGTGGTTCGTGGGTTGACGGGATGCGCCATGGCCGAGGCAAATGTATTTATGTAGATGGTTCGGAATATGAAGGTGAATTCCGAGAAGGCCACTTTCATGGTCATGGTAAAATGACATTTGTAGATGGTTCGGAATATGAAGGAAAATTCCGACAAGGCCACTTTCATGGTCATGGCAAAATGACATTTGAAGATGGTTCGGGATATGAAGGAGAATTCCGAGGAGGTAACGTTCATGGACATGGTCAAATGACATGGAATGATGGTGGATGGTATGCTGGTGAGTGGGTTGATGGAGAAATTCGTGGTTATCGACCGGATGGTAGTCTCAGACTAATGGAGAGTGGTGTCGAGGACAACCCATGCGCTCCTCCAGCAGGTCCGGTCTTCAGGATCTAAATTCACCTCCCAATCGATGGATCAGAAACCGGCAGCCATCCGGTTAAGTCATCGTTTCTTCACTTATATGTATGTTACATAGAAGTGGGTGGACTGCCCTTCACAAATAGACAGTTTGTAAAGTAGGTCACACCACCCTACTAGAATCACTTCCGTGTTTGGACCATTGGTGGCATAGCATGACTTGGTCCAAGAATCAAGATTGGATCTCCGGAGAGGATGCTGATGCCCTTTGAAGAATAGCTGGCTGCTGGCACTACGTGGCCAAACGACCATCGCACAATATTGTAGCTCCTCATTTATGCTCAACAGCGACAAGCACAAAGTCGGCAAGGTCATTTCAATAGTAGGAAAAAACATTTTTCTCATGACAATGTCTTTTTCTATTGGTTGAATTTAGTGTGTACTGCATCATGTCCACACCGCTAGAAGAACAAAGGTCCTTGAGTTGCTCAACAAAATTGTTGAATAAAAATCTTTCGTGATGTGCATTTTGCAAATGTGTCCTCGGCAACATTATTACACTGAACAAAGTCGATTTTAATCCCAGAATAAAGGTAAACTGCTGGAATCTTTCATATCGCTCGCCTTTAAAGTTTGATGCCCTTTTTTTTCTTTTTGCTTCAGGGAACACTCCCACGCGCAGTAGCCAGGTATTACCAGCGCAAAAGCGGTCCCCTCGCCGAGATCTGCTTGATTCCCAGTAACCGTCACTTTACTTCTCGGTGAGCTAAACGACCGGATGCAGTATCATTTCAGCTGATGGCACAACCGACCCCCCCGATATTCCAGCAATTCTATATCGCATCGTAACGCTGAGATTCGTCGTTGATTGAAGCAGACGTGGCTGTCGGCGGAAATTCTTGGAGATAGACCATGACTGCCTTAGGCTTGCTTTTCTCGATGTTGCTGTTCACTGTCAATCTGCGCAATCCGCTCGCGGATAGCCCTCACCACAAAGCGCGAGACTTCACAATCAAGCTATATGTTATAAAGAATATATATGCAGGCTTGAAAAATTGGTTGCACTCCGACGATCCGAAACCTATACCAGGTAACATGTTACTAGTACCTGGTAACTGTTATGTGGCTTGCTATGCCCGGAAGTTGTGGACTACTACGTTAGTATATTGTTTCCGGAAGTAGCGCAAGGTTTTTTTACACTGATAATTCCATGTTCTTGGGATGTTTACCTTGACAGTTAACGAGCAAGAAAATTAGGTCCGTTGAAAAACTCGTTCACTCACATCCGCCATTCTAAAATTCTTGCCATCGGTGTCAACGAAGAATACCTGGTATATGCGAACGACTTCAGGTTCCATTGAGTTCGCACAGTTGGCCTAACAAAAAGGATGGTCACACTGCCGACACGGTTGTCTTACAACCCAATACAACGAACGGCTTGTGGCAAGATCATGAGCCTCAATGGCAATGAGAGACAACTTTTTCACGAGAAAAAGACAAATTCTCGAATAAAACTTCGATCGATTGCAACAAAAATCTATGGCCTGGTGCATTTGGGGCTTGTCTCCATTGTCATAGTTGAGAGGCTCCTCCTAGAAAATTTCTCCGTTCTGACGCCCGAATCATCCTCGTCCTCGCCCCTTTTAGCCTTGAAGCAAGAAAGAGGAACGTCGGGTCGTAATTTAGTTGTTGCGACTCGAAACCAAAAGATATGCCTTGTTCATTCTGTCTTTGGAGTGATGTCCCACCCAGCAATGGATCGACCTTTTAATGTGTCATCCCTTCGTGAGGAAAATCCAGACTACGAATTCCTATACTTCACCAACATGCCCTTGATGGAAACTCCTGGTTGGAAGAAAATTGTATTCAAGGACCGCAGCCTCAAGCCTCTTCGAAGGCACATCAGTATGAGTCGACTCTTCAAGTTTCTGGCATGGAAACTCCCACCCCCCGTCATGATTCAAGGCAAGTGCAGTGTCGTTGTATACTCCGATGGGCAATACCGATTTTTACCGCGCATGAAACGAGAATTGCAAAGGATTACCAGATTGGCTAAAGACTCGCAATGTGGACTGGTTCAAATCAAGCATCAGCTTGGAGGCACTATAGAAGAGGAATTCGACCGAATTGTTGCAGGGAAGAAAGATACCAAGGCCAATGTTGATGCAAGTTTAAAATGGCTCCGATCTCAGCCGGATTGGAACAACAATGCAACCTTGTATTGGAATGGAGTATTCGTATATGACCCAAGTAATCCATGCTACCAACGAGCGAGTGAATTCTTCTGGCAGCGCTACCGTCAAGAAAAGGATTCATGGAGAGATCAGCCACTTTGGGCTTACACTTTGCATCACCTTGGAATAGTACCCGTGACTATTCAAGAAAGTGAGATCAACACTTTTGTTGTAGAGGATTTTGATTTGAAAGGCTTCCATCAGTATGACGAAGCGACGGCGTCCCACGTCAAAGAGGATGGCTGGAGAAATGGCGGCACTTCTTTCTTCTAACTGCAAATAGTACTACTAACGGTAGTAGCTAGCCACCAACGCAAATTTGCTTCCTTTTCCACGACGTGTACCCATCTTCTGGAGTCCCCAGGATATACTCTGCTAGGTCATGATCCTTCGTTCGGAAGAACGATTGTGGATGGGATGATTCAGAAGTAACCAGCATATCCCGTCCAACAGATATCCTTTGCACTATCACTACCTCTATTACTATTATTCGGTCGACGCCGACTTGGCTCGACGATCCAAAAATCCCAAAAAGGGTCGGATATCAAAGGACAATTGAGGGTGGGCGGCCAAATGGGACTTCATTTGTTTCAAGTTTTGTCTGACCGAACTGGAAAAATTGGGACTGGATACCGCATTATCCAATTCGGTGACGGAAATCTTGCCATCTTGATCTCGATCGACCTTGTGAAAAACTTGTCCCAAATACGACGCTTCTTGGGGGGTCAATACCTCTGTCGCTCCAACAATAGCCTTGTGCACCTTGAGACTGGCCAAAAACTTTTGAAAGGCCGTCCGACGAGTGCTCTCCCATCGCAAATCACTGGTTATTCGTTTATTGTCGTTATCGTCATCATCATTAACATCATTGTCCTCCAGGATGTTATCCATAGGGTTGGTCCCACCGGAACGACCACGAGATCGTCGTTGACTGCCACTCGAAAATGGACGAGGAATGGGAACACCGGGTTCCACTACATATTTGGCTACCCAAGGATGTTGCAAGGCCATGGCAGCCGTCGGTCGTTTCAATGGATCCCGTTGGAGCAGGGATTGGATAAAGTCCTTGGCAGCATCGGAAATGTCATCCCATTCCGGTGAGGGAAATTCCAAGGATGCGGTTTGGACTAGATGGATCGTTTCCAAATCGGTAGCACCCGCAAAGGGCGCAAATCCACAAAGAAGGATATAGGCAATCACTGGGATTACCGACAAAAAGAAATAAGAACACGAGAACAACAACAAAACACGGCAAGTGAGTGGCGAAAGCGCGCGAAGTTTCAATACCATGCATACTCATGGCCTACCTCCTATTGACCAGATATCACACTTGTATGTATAACTTTGAATCAACACCTCAGGTGCCACATAGTACGGTGTCCCTATAAACGAAAAAAATCAAATGGTGAGACGAAGGGATCGGACCATATATTAAGATAGGGAAGGATGGTGCGCCAATGGGAGTGAAAACTGCCTCGTTGGAAGGCCCCTCCAACACACTTGATTATCACATGATGACGACAAAATAAATCACAACACTACTGTCCACGACACAACGTACCCACTCGACTACTCATGACACCAAAGGGGGCATCATCTCTTCGGGAGAGACCAAAATCAATAATTTTGACGGAAGCATCGTCGGTTTCATCCTTGAGTAAAAAGTTTTCGGGCTTTAAATCGCGATGAACAATATGAAGCTCGTCATGAATATATCGTATGGCATCCAAAATATCTCGAATTAAAATGGCCGCATCGTCTTCACTAAAATGTCCTTCCTCACTTTCCGCCTTTTCAATGACCTTGTCATACAATTCCCCTCCTGTACAAAGTTCCGTGACTAAATGAATGGTAGCATCGTCTTCATAAATTTCATAGAGTTCAATAATATGGGGATGATGCACTTCTTGCAAGAGTTCAATTTCTCGTTGTAAATTATCCAATTGATCCACTCGATTTTTGGTAATGGTCTTGACGGCGGCCAACTCGCCGGTCATCTTGTTGCGACATTTCCGTACCACTCCAAACCCTCCTGATCCCAATATTTCTAATATTTCATATCTTCGCATATTGCAAAATGAATGCAAACAAAGCCACCCAAATGGTTCCAATATCAAAGCAGCAGCAGCAACAACAACAACAGCCAAGAGTGTCAGTTTGGTTTGGTCGAACAAAAGTGCCAATCAGAAAACCGAGAAACAAAACACATACACACCCGCAACAAAAACTACCAGTAATAGAATAGACTTACTTGGATTCAACATCTGCGAGATCTCCCTTGATAATCATGGTTGCTGTTCTTTGGTGATTTTGTGTTTCTTGTGTCTCCCAACAATGTGCCATGGGATCTAAACAACCAGATGGGGCTGGAAGAAACTTCGTGTCGAAGGATGACTCTCACGACTGAATTTAACTGGAAAATAACGACCCATATCCCACTCCTTCCACGTGTTTAGAGAGAGTGTACCTGGTACCAGCTTCTACGCTTCCCGGTTGATTGGATGATGACCTGTACATGGCATACATTGTTGTTGGTAGGGTTTCCCTCCATGGAGTTTTTCGTGGATATCCATGGATGGAGACTATCATGGAGTCCTCCATGACCTGACGTGGAGTTCCATGGAGCCTCCGTGAAGTGACAGACAGACCGAAATGCCGTCGGACGCGCATGCCCTGCTTAAACGTTGGCTACAACAAATTTTCAATTCTCATGTGTATCGTATTTCTGTCAGCAATCCCGTATTCCCACAAAACAGCAAAACGCAAAACGCAAGTGTCAAGGGGAGAAGGTTTTTGTTCCTTGTATCTTCTGATTGAATGAAAAGAGAAGAAGAGACACACCTCTGGTTCTACCAACTACTAACCACCACGCACCAGCCATCTCGACTAAGTCCAGCAAAGGAAACCTCGCCCTTAGTACCTGTTATCCTTGTTGAACTTGCACATTCGGACGTTTGTTCAGAGTACTCTTGTATTATACTTGAGTGACTGCTGAACATTCACCTGGTGTGTGACATCTCAACTCGGGTCTCAGTTCTGGTGTCGATATTTCCATTGGAAAACGATCTGCATATATTGAGTATTCAGAAGAAGCAACGCTCCTGGTGGTTCTACGAACTACTAACCACCACGCACCAGCCA